>PVKZ01002332.1:0-237910 GCA_004027375.1 Macroglossus sobrinus | reverse complement strand
TCCCTATCCCTAACCCTAACCCGAATCCTAATCCTATCACTAACCCTAACCCTAACACTAACCCTAACCTTAAACCTAACCCTAACCCGAACTGTAAAGCTAACCCTAATTCTAAATCTAACGCAAAACCTAACCCTAAATCTAACCCTAACCCTAAACCTAACCTTATCACAAAACCTAGCCCTAGTCCTAACCCTAAACCTAAACCAATCCCTAACCCTAACCTTAATCCTAACCTTAAACCTAGCCCTAACCTTAACCCTAAAACTAACCCTAACTCTAACCCTAACCCTAAACCTAACCCTAGCCCTATTACTAACCGTAAAACTAAACCTACCCATAGTCATAAACCTAACCCTAAACCTAACCCTAACTATATCCTAACGCTAGGCCTAGACATAGCCCTAATCTTAACCCTAATTTTAACCCTAATCTAACCCTAAACCTAATTATAATTCTACCCCTAACTCTACGCCTAACCCTAGCCCTAGCCCTAAACCTAACCTTAAACCTAACTCTAACCCTTGCCTAGTCCTAACCCTAATCCTAACCCTAAACCTAACCCAAACCCTATGCCTAGTCCTAACCCTAATCCTAACCCTAAACCTAATTCTAACCCTAACTCTAACCCTAACCCTATCCCTAACACTAACCCTAACCCTAATCCTAACCCTAACCCTAGCCCTAGTCCTAACCCTAACCCTAAGACTAGCCCTTATCTAACACTAACCCTAGCGCTAAACCTAAGCCGAACCCTATCCCTAATTTTCTCCCTAACCCTAAATCTAACACTAACCCTAACCCTATCCCTAACCTTAATTCTAACCTAAATCCTAACCCTAGCGCTAACCCTAACCATCACCCTAATCCTAAACCTAACCCTAACCCTAGATCTAACCATAAACATAGCCTTAGTCATAACCCTAAACTTAACCCTAACCCAAACTCTAGCCCTAGCCCTAACACTAACCCTAACCTTAGCGCTAACCCTAACCCTAACCCTAATCCTAACCCTAACCCTAACACTAGCTATAGCCCTAACCCTAAATCTAATGCTAGCCCTAGTCCTAACCCTAACCCGAACACTAACCCGAGTCATAGCACTAACCGGAACACTAAACCTACCCCTAACCCTAAGACTAGGCCTAGCACTATTCCTAACCCGAACCCTAACACCTGCCCTTATCTAATACTAACCCTAGCCCTTGACCAAACCCTAACTTTATCCCTAAACCTAGCCCTAGCCAAACGTAACGCTAACCATAACACTAACACTAGAACTAACGGTAAAACTAAACCTAAGCTTAAACCTAAACTTAACCATAAACCTAATGCTAAGCCTTACTGGCACTCTCACTCTAAACTTATTACTAAACATAAAACTATATCATAACCCTAACCCTAACCCTAACCCTAATCCTAATTATAACCCTAACCCTAATCCTAACCCTAACTCTAAACTAAGCCCTAGTCATAACCCTAACCCTAACCTTAACCCTAACCCTAAACTTACACCTAACCCTAGGCATAGAACTAAGCGGATCCTAACCCTAAACCTAGGCCTAGCCCTATCACTAACTTTAAACCTAACACTTATTCCAGCCTTAGCCCGAGCACTAACCCTAACCCTAACCCTAACCCGAGTCATAGCCCAAACGGTAATCCTAACCCTAAACCTGCCCCTACACTAGGCCTAGCCCTAACCATAACCCTAACCCTAACGTTAACCATAACCCTAAACCTAACACTATTCCTATACCTAACCCTAACCCTAATCATAACCCAATCCCTAACACTAACCCTAACCCTAACCCTAAACCTAGCCCTAAACCTAACCGTTGCCCTAACCCTAACCCTAACCCTAATCCTAACCCTAACCCTAACACTAGCCCTAGCCCTAACCCTAAACTTAACGCTAGCCCTAGCCCTAAAACTAACCAAATCTAACCCCAGTCATAGCACTAACTGTGAACACTAAACCTAACCCTAACCCTAAGACTAGGCCCAGCACTATTCCTAACCCTAACCCTAACAGTAACCCTTATCTAATAAAAATCCTAGCCCTGGACCTAACCCTAACTCTAACCCTAACCCTAGCTATAGACCTAACCCAAACCCTAACATTAAGCCTAGCCCTAGTCTTAACACTAACCCTAAACCAAGCCCTAATCCTAACCCTAACAATAACCCTAACCCTACCCTAACCCTAGCCCTAACCTAGTTCTACCTTTAACCCTAACCCTAAACCTAGCCCTAACCCTCGGCATAGAACTAAGCTGATCCTAACCCTAAACCTAGGCCTAGCCCTACCACTAACTTTAAACCTAACCCTTATTCCAGCCCTAGCCCTAGCCCTAACCCTAATTCTAAACTAACACTAACACTTATCTAACACTAACCCTAGCCCTAGACCTAACCATAACCCTACTCATAACCCTACCCTAGCCCTTGACATAACCTTAACACTAACACTAACATTAGAACTAACGCGAAAACTTAACCTGAGCTTAACACTAAACTTAACCATTAACCTAATGCTAACCCTAACCGGCACTCTCACTCTAAACTTCTTTCTAAACATAAAAATATGCCAAACTGTATTATAACCCTAACCCTAACCCTATCCCTAACCCTAACCCTAACCCTAACCCTAGGCCTAGCCCTAGCCTAACACTAACCTTAACCCTAACACTAGGCATAGCCCTAACTTTAACCCTAACCGTAACCCTAACCCTAACCATGGTACTATCTATAACCATAAACCTAACCCTAGCCCTAGCCCTTAATGTAACCCTAACCGTAACACTCAGTCTACTACTAACACTAACACTAACCTAAGCTTAAACTTAAACTTAACCAATAACCAAATGCTAACCCTAACCGGCACTCTCACTCTAAACTTTTTTCTAAACATGAACCTAACATAAACTGTATCATAACCCTAATACGAATTCTAAATCTAACCCTAAACTTAATGCTAACCCTAACCCTAAACCTAGGCCTAGCCCTGACCATAACCCTAACCCTAACACTAAGCCTATTTCTAACCCTAACCCTAACCCTAAACCTAACCCAAGACCCAGCTTTAACCCTACCCTAAACATAACCTTAATCCTAGGCCTAGCACTAGTCCTAACCCTCACCCTAAACCAAGCCCTAGTCTAAACCTAAAACAAAACCTAAACTGAACCCTAACCCTAACCCTAACCCAAACCCTAAACCTAACCCTAAACCTAGCCCTAGCCCTAACCCTAAACGTAACCCTAACCGTAACCGTAGGCTACTCCTAACCCTACATCTAAATCTAGCCCTAGTCGTAACCCTACACCCTAACCCTAACCTAAACGCTAAACCTAACATAAACTTAGGAAAAGTCCTTATTCTACCCCTAGCCCTACCCCTAAACCTAACGCTAGCCCTAGACCAAACCCTAACCCTAACACTAGCCCTAGCCCTAACCCTAACCCTAACCGTAGCCCTAGTTTAACCCTAACACTTACCCTAACCCTAAACCTAACCTGAACCCTAATCCTACCCCTAGCCCTATTTCTAATTCTAACCATAACCCTAACCATAACCATAGTACTAACCCTAACACTAACTCTAATGCAACCCTAACCCTAAACCTAATTCTAGCCCTAACCCTACCCTAACTCTAAATCTAACACTAAACATAACGATAAGGCAAAACCCTAATGCTAACCATCACACTAACCATAACACCTAACCCTAACCTTAACCCTAATCCTGAAACTAACCCTATACCTTTTCCTAACCCTAACCCTAGCCCTAACCCTAACCTGAACCCGAACGCTAACCCTAACCATAGCCCTAAACTTAACCCTAACTCTAACTCTTATAGTAAACCTAAAGCTAACCCTAATTTTAACGCTTACTCTAACCGGAATCTTAACCAAAATTCTAACCGCTCCTATAATTCTAAATTGATGCTTAACCCTAAACTTAAACCTAACTGTAACCAGAACCTTGACCCTAAGACAAACCTTAACGCTAATGCTAACCCTAAACCTAACCCTAACCCTAATCTTAACCCTAAACCTTACCCGAAACCTAAACCTAACACTAGCACTATTCCTAAACCTAATCATAACCCTAACTCTAATGCTAACCCTAACCCTAACCCTAACCCTAACCCTAACACTAACACTAACCCTCACGCTAATGTTAAATCTAATCCTAACCCTAACCCTAACCCTAATCTTAAACCTGACCCTAACCAAAATCTTAACCAAAACCCTAACCGGTTCTCTAACTCTAAACTTGTTTCTAACCCTAACCCTAATGCTAACGAAAACCCTAACCCTATCCCACCCAAACCATAACCGCAATTCTAATTCTGACCCTATCCCTCACACAAATGTTAAACCTAATCCTAACACTAACCCTAAACCTATCGCTAATGTTTAAAATAACCCTTACCCTAAAACTAACCCTAACACTAACCCTAATCCTAACACTAACGCTAATGCTAAACCTAACCCTAAACCAAACCCTAACATTTACCTTACCCTAATTCTAAATTTAACCCTCAACATAACAATAAAGCTAACGCTAATGTAACCCTAAACCTAACCATACCACCTAACCGTAACCCTAACCATAACCTTAACCCTAACCTGAACCCTAGTCCTAATTCTAACTCTAACCCTAATCCTAACCCTAACCCTATTTCTAACCCTAAACCTGAACCTAGCCCTAACCATACACAAAACCCTATCACTAACCCTAATGCAAACCTTAAAACGCTGCTAACCCTAACCCTAATATTAACCCTATAACTAATCCTAACTTTAACTCTAACAATATCTCTAACCCTAACCCTAACTCTAAGCCAAAGCCTAACCCTAACTGTAACTCTAAATTAACCCTAACCCTAACACAAAGTGTAACCCTAACCCTATCCATAACCTAAACCAAACCCTAACCCTAACCTTATGCTAATCCTGATCCAACTATAACCCTACAAAAACCCCTAATTCTAACCATAACCTTAACCCAAATACTAACCCTAACTCAAAACTTAAACATAACCCTAACTCTAATCCTAACCCTAACCCTAAACCTAATCCTAATCCTAACCCTAACATAAACCCTAAATCTAACCCTATCTTTGTTCCTAACCATAACCCTGAAACTGGTCCTAACCATACACAAAACCCTAACCCTAACCGTAACCTTAAACCAACTTTAACCTTAACCTAACACTAATCCTGACACTAACACTAACCCTACACAAACACCTAACCCAAATTCTAACCATAATGCTAACCTAATCTAAACCTAAAGAAAACACCAAAGAACATCATAAAAATAACCCAAACACTGGCCTAAACCCTAATTACAGCTCTAATTCTAATCATGGATCAAACCCTATTCATAATCCTAAACCAAGCCCTAACCCTAAACCTATCCCAAATCATTGCTCTAACACTAACCCTAGCACTAATCCTACCCCTAACCCATAAACTATATCTTACCCTATCTCTAACCCTAACCCTATTCTAAATCTAACGCTAACCCTATTCCTAAAAATAACCCGAAGACTAACCCTAACATTAACTCTGACCCTAACCCAAAACCTAAATCTAACCCTAAGCCTAAACCTAACCCAATCCATAAACCTAACCCTAACACTAATACTAACTCTAACCCTAAACCTATACCTAACCCTAATCCTAACATTAACCTAACCCTATTTTTAACCCTAACACTGAACCGAGACCTAAGCATGCACAAAACGCTAACACTAACCCTAACCTTAACCTTATACCAACCCTAAACCTAACCCTAAAATTAACCCTATCACTAATCCTAACCCTAACTCTAACAATATCTCTAATCCTAACCCTAACCCTAACCCTAATTCTAACTCTGTCCTTATCACTAACCATAACCCTAAACCTAACCCTAACCCTAAAAAAACTTTAATCCTAACCGTGACCCTCATCTTATACCTAAACTTAAGCCTATACCTAATATAAACCCTATCACTTATCTTAACCCTAACTCTAAAAATATCTCTAAACCTAACCCTGAAGCTAACACTAACCCTAACTCTAACCCTAACCCTAAACCTACCCTTAACCCTAACCCTAACCCTACTCCTAACCTTAACAAAAACCATAATCATGACCAGAAAACTAGCCTTAACCCTAAATCCAGCTCTAAATCTAATTGTAGCCTGAACCCTATTAGTAACGGTAACCCTAGTCCTAACCCAAACCTAACCCTAACCTTTATTAACCCTAACCCTAGACCCAACCCTACCCCTAACCCTAACTGTAACTCTAACCTAACCATAACCCTAACCTAAATCATAACTCTACATCTACCCCGAACCATAACCCTAAACCTATGGGTAACACTAACCCTAACAATATTTTTAAACCTAACCCTAACGGTAATTCAAAACCTAATCGTAATCATGCCCCTAACCCTAATCCTACACAAACACCTAACCCTAACCTAAACCTAACCCTAACCTAAACCTAACCCTAACCTTAACCCTAACCTTAACCTTAACTCTAACACTAATGATAACTCTAAACTTAACCCTATCACTAACTGTATACCTATTCCTAGCCATAAACCTAACCCTAATTCAAACATAACCATAAACTTAACTCTAACCTTAACCCTAAACCAAACTCAATACCTAACTCTATTCCTAATCCTGACCAAACCCTATCCTAACCTTAACCATAACCCTAATGATAAACCTAAGCCTAACCATAACTATAACTTTAATCCGATTCTTAACACTAACCTTAACCCTAAACATAAATCTAAATCTAACTGTAAACCTAACCGTAACCCTTACCCTAAACTTAACCCTAACCCTAACTCTAAACCTAACCCAAGCCATCATTTTAACCCTAAACATTACCCTAACCCTAACCATTAACTAACCCTGATTGTAATCCTAAACCTATTACTATCTTTAGACCTAACCCTAACCATAACCTCACACTAACCCTAACCATTACTTAAGGTTAACTTTAACCTTATTTTTAACCTTAACCTTAATCATAAACATAACTCTAAATCAAACCGTAAACCTAACCATAACGCTAACCTTAACACTAACACAAATCCTAACACTACACCTACTTCTAATTCTTTCCCTAAACCTAAAACTAATCAAAAACCTAACACCCTAATGCTAATTCTACCATAACCATAAACATATTTCTAACACTATCTCTAAATCTAACTATAGCCTTAACCATAAACCTCACTGTAACCCTAACGTTAAACCTATTCCTAAAACTAACCCTTACTCTAACCCTAACCCTAACACTGATTCTAACTCTAACCCTAACCCTAAACTTAAACCTAACCTTAAACATAATCCTAACTCTAATCCTAAACTGAACCATATTTCTAACCCTATTGCTAACCCTAACCCTAAACCTAACCCTAAAATTAACCCTAAACCTAACCTTAACCCTCATCCTAAATCTGATTTTAACCATAACCATATCTCTAAACCTAATCTTAATCCTAACTCTAACTCTAATCCTAACTCTATTCATAATCCTAATCCCAACCCTAACCCTAAACCAAATGCTAAACCTAAACCTAACACCATTCTTAACCCTAAACCTATTCCATAAACCCAACCCTAAGTCGAACCCTAAACTAACAATAATTCTACCCATAACCATAACCCTAAACTAACCCAAACCCTAACCATACCGTAATCCTAAACCTAAACCTAATTCTAATTCTAATGATAACAGTAAAGGCAATCCTAACCTTAAACCTAAACCCTATTTTAAAGGTACCCCTAACCCTAAATCTAATTCTGATTTTAACCATAAAGGTTACTCTAATTCTAAACTTAACCCTAACGCTAAACCTAAAAATAACCCTAACCCTGACACTAAACCTAAACCTAACCCTAATTTTAACCATAAGTGTAAACATAACTCTAACCTTACCCCTAAACCTAACCCTATGCTTAACCCAATTCCTAAACCTAAACTAATACTAACACTAATCTTAATTCTAACCATAATCATAAATGTAATTCTAACATTAATTGTAACCCCAACCCTACACCTAACACTAACCTTAATCCTAAACCTAACCAAACTCTAACCCTAACAATAAACTTAACCTAGCCTTCTTCCTAACTCTAAAAGTAACCCTAAAAAACTCTAACCCAAACTCTAAACATAACCGTAACGCTAACCCTAAAACTAAACTTAAACCTACCTTAATCGTAACATTAACCGTAACCCTTAACATAACCCTAATCCTAACCCTATTTCTAATCCTAACCTTAAATTTAAAACTAATCCTGATTCTAACCATAACTGTAATCCTAACCATAATATTAATCCTATTTCTAAATCTAACACCAATCCAAACCCTAACCCTAATCTTAAGCCTATTCCTAATCCTAACCGTAACCCTAATGATAATTCTAACCCTAACTATACACCTAACCCTAACCCTAACCCTAACTCTAACCCTAACTCTAAACTATTTACTAATCCTAACCGAAACCCTAATGAACACCCTAACCCAAACTAAACCTAAACCTAAACCTTACTTTGAACATAAACCTAACCCTAACCCTAACACTAAACCTAACGCTAAACCTAAGCTTAATTCTATCACTAACTCTAAACCTATTCCTAACCCTAACTAATCGTTACCATAAAAATAACTCTAACCTTAACGCTAAACCTAACTCTATACCTAACTGTATTCCAAACCCTAACCCGAATTCTAATCCTAACCCTAACTCTAACACTAACCCTAACCTTAATTCTAATCCTAAAACAAAATTTAACATGACTTTAATGTAACTTTAAACCTAATCATAAACCTAACCCTTTTTCTAACCCTAAACCTAAGACTCACCATAACACTAAGCCTAACCATAACGATAACCCTACCCTATTTCTAAAACTAACCCTAACCCTAAACATATATAAAACACTAATTGTAAACCTAACCATAATCCTAATACTAACCCTAAACTTAACCATAACCCTAACCCTAGCCCTAATTCTAAACCTAACCTTTACCGTAATCTTAACTTAATCCTAACCCATATTGTAACCGTAAACCTACTCCTAACCCTCAATCTAACCATAACCATAACCTCGGCCTAACTCTAAAAGTTACCCTAACCCTATCTCTAATCTTAATTCTAACCATAAACATTACTCTAACCCTAACTGTAAATCTAACAGTAATGCTAACCTTATCACTAACATGAACCCTAACATTAAACCTAATTCTAATCCTATCTCTAAATTTAACACTAACTGAGAACCTAAAAAATATTTAAACCCTAATTCTACCACAAACTCTTCCCTAACCATAACCGTACTCCTAATCCTATCTCAAATCTAGCTCTATATTTAACCCTTAACAAACCCGTAACCCTAACTTTAACTCTAACACTAACCCTAATCCTAATCCGAATCCTAATTCTTACCATAACCATAAACCTAACCGTAAACTCAACACTAACCCCAAACCTATTCTTAACCCTAAACTTAACACTAACCCAATTCTAACTGTAACTGGAAATGTAACACTAACCTTAACCTTAAACCTAACCCTATATCTAGCCCTATTCCTAAACCTAACCCTAACCCTAACCCTGACCCTAAACCTAACCCTATTTCTAAACCTAACCCTAACATTAATTTTAAACCTAATACTAAACTTAACCCTAAGTAACTGTAATCTTAACACTAACCCTAAACCTAACCCTATTTCTAACACTATTCCTAACCCTAACCCTAACTAATTATGACCATAACCCTAAATTTAATCCTAACCCTAATCCTAATCCTAACACTAATCCTAACCTAAACATAAATCTAACCTTATCCTAACCCTGATCGTAACCCTAAAACTATTTCTAACCCAAACCCTAACCCTATTCCTAACATTAACCCTAACTATAAAAATAACTCTAACCGTAACTGTAAACCTCATCATAACACTAACCTTAACACTAATACGAACCCTAATACTAATTCTAATTCTAATACTATCCCTAAATGTAACACTACAAAAAACATAATCCTGACCCTAACCCTAATACTACCACAAACCTTAACCGAAAACATAACCATAATTCTAATTCTATCTCTAAACCTAACTCTGACCCTAACCCTAACCCTAAAACTAATTCTAATTCTAAATGTAACCATAAAGCTAACTCTAATTTTAACCCTAACTTCAAACTTATTCCTAAACCTAATCCTAAACCTAACCCTTACTCTAACCCTAACCTTAACACTAACACTAAACTTAATACTAATTCAAACCGTAACAGCAACCCCGTCTCTATCCTTAATCTTAACCATAACCTTAATCCTCCTATTTTAAAAACATTCCCTAAAACAAACCCTAATACTATTTGTAATCCTAAACCTAACCCTAATTCTAAATCTAACCCTAAACTTGACCCAAACTTTAACAGTAATGCTAAGCCTAACCCTAAATATAAGACTTTTTGTAACCCTATTCCTCACCTAACCCTAACCCTAACCCTACCCTAAACGCTAACCCTAACCCTAACCCTAACCCGAGGCCTATTCCTAACCCTCACCGTAACCCTAAACATAAATCTAATCCTAAGTGTAAACTAACTCTAATGCTAACACTAAAACTAACCTTAAAACTAAGCTTAACCGTAATGCTAACCCTAACCGTGATGCTAACCCTATTACTAATCTTAAACCTAACCCTTATCCTAAGTCTAACCATAACCGTAACCATACCCAAACCCTAACAAAACCCTAACCCTGAATCCTACCGTAACTCTAACTGTAAACTTAACACTAACCCTAACCCTGTTTTAACCTTAACACTAATCCTTACTGTAAACTTAACGATAACTCTAAGCTTAAACCTATCTGTAACACTAAATATATTACTAACCCTAACCTAACTCTAATTCTAAGCGAATTCCAAACCCTAACCCGAATTGTAATACTAACTCTAAATCTAACCCTAACCTTAATTCTAAACCTAACCTAACCCTAAACTTAACACCAACCTTAACTGTAACCTTAATGCTAACCGTAAACCTAACCCAATTTCTAAACTTAAACTTAACCCTAACCATAACCCTAACCCTAACCATAACCATAACAACCATAACCCTAACCCTAAACATAAATCAAACACTAACTGTAAACAAACTGTAACCTTAATACTAACCCTACACTTAAACATAATCCCAACCCTAGCCGTAATTCAAACCCTAACTTTACCCATACCCTAACCTTATCCTAACCTTAATCTTTACCCTAACCTTAACCCTTATTGTATTCCTAACCTTAATTCTAATCAAAAACATAATTCTAATTCTAGCTGTAAACCTAACAGTAACACTAACCTTAACACTAACATGAATCCTAACACTAAATCTAATTCTAATTCTATCCCTAAACACTGACTCAAAATCTAAACATAACCTTAATCCTAATTTTACCACAAACTCTAACCCTTACCATAACCGTACTTCTAATCCTATCTCTAAACCTAACTCTAAACATAGCCCTACCAAAACCATAACCCCAACTTTGACCCTACCACTAATCCAAACCATAACCAGATCCTAACTATAACTGTAAACCTAACCGTAACTTCCACACTAATCACAACCCTATACCTAAACCTAAACCTAACACTAACCCTAATTCTAACCATAACTGTAAACCTAATACTAAACTTACCCTAAACCTAACCCTATACCTACCCTATTCCTAACCCTAACCCTAAGCCTAACCCTAACTCTAAACCTAAACCTAATGTTAATTCTATACCTATCCTAAACTTAATCCTAACCTTAACCGTAATCTTAATCCTAACCCTAAACCTAACCCTATTCCTAACACGATTCCTAAGCCTAACCCTAACCATAAACATAACCCTAAATTAAACCTAAATCTAACCCTATTCCTAATACTAACCCTAAACCTAAACATAAATCTTAAGCCTAACTATAAATATATCTGTAACACTACCCCTAATCCTAAACCTAACCTTATCCAAACCCTGATCATAACTCTAAACCTATTCCTAACCCTAACCCTAACCATAACAATAACGTCACCCTAACAATCACGTAACCCTAACCCTAACCCTATTTCTAACCTTAACTCTAACCATAAACAAAACTCTAACCCTAACTGTAAATAAAATCATGTCACTAACCCAAAACCTAACCCTAACCCTAATCCTAATTCTACCACTAACCCTAACCCTAAACCTAACCATAATCTAATCCTATCCCTGAACCTAACTCTGACCTTAAACCTAACCCTGATCCTAAACCTAAAAATAATTCTAATTCTAAACGTAACCGTAAACCTAACCCTAATATTAACCCTAACCACAAACCTATTTCTAAACCCAAAACTATTCCTAACCCTAACCCTAACCCTAACACTAATCCTAACCCTAAACCTAAGCCTATTTCTAACACTAATTGTAACCCTAAACATAAATCTAACCTGAAATTTAAACTTAACCTAACGCTAACACTAAAACTAACCTTAAACCTAATCTTATCCGTAACCCTAACCCTAATCCTAATCCTAACCTTATTCCTAACCCTATTCTTAACCTTAAAACTACCCTAACCTTACCCCTAATCCCAATCCTATTCTTAACACTAACCCTAGCCGTAAACCTAATTCTAATTCTAACTGTTAACAGTATTTCTGACCATAATCTTAACCCTAACCATAACCCTAATTAACCATATTTTTAAATCTTTCCCTCCAATTAAACCTAACACTATTCATAACCCTAACCCTATCACTAATTCTAAACCTAAACCTAAAATCAACCCTAACTTTAACCCTACGCTGACCCTAACACTAAATCTAACCCTATCCTGATGCTAATACTAACCTTAATTCTTAACCTATATGTAACCATAACACTAAGCCTAACCCTAATATAACACAAATTCTGAATATAACCATAACCCTAACTCTTACCTTAATTCTAACCCTAAAGCTAACCCTAACCATAAAAGTAACCCTAAACCTAATCCAAACCTTAAGCCTAAACATAAATCTAACCCTAACTGTAAACCTAACCGTAATGCTAAAATTAACACTAACCTAAAAACTAACCTTAACCATAACGCTAACCCTTACCCTAAACTTAACCCAATTTCTAACCCTCTTCATAACCCTAAACCTAACCCTAAAGCTAACCCTAACCCTAACCCTAACCCTAAGCCTATTTCTAAACCTTACCTTAACCCTAACCCTAACACTATTTCTAACCCTAACCCTAACCCTAATTCTAAACCTAACCAAAAACTTAACTGAAATTTTAACCATAATGCTAACCCTAACCCTAAACTTAACCATATTCCTTACCCTATTTCTAACCCTAACCCTAACCCTATTCCTAACCCTATCTCTAAAACTAACTTTAAACTTAGCACTAACTTTAACCATAACCCTAACCCTAACCCTAAACCTAACTTTATACCCAACCCTATTCTAACCCTAACCCTTACACTAAACATAACCATAAACCTCACCCTTATTCTAACCCAAACCCTAACACTAACCTAACCCTATTCCGAACCCTATTTCTCAACCTTACCTTAACCCTAACCCTAACACTATTCCTAACTCTAACCCTAACTTAAACATAAATCTAACCCTAACCTTAATCCTAACCCTAAGCCAAACCCTATTCTTACCCAAACTCTTACTGGAACCTTTAACGTAACCCAAATTCTAACTGTAATTGTTAACCTTACTCTAATCTTAACCCTAAATCTAAACCTATACCTAACCCTATTATTAAACCTAACCTTAACCCTAACAATAACCCTAACGCTAACCCTAACCTTAACCTTAATTCTAAACATAATCCTAAACCCTAAACTTAACCGTAACCATAACCTTAACTCTAAAACTAAGCCGATCCTAATTTTATTCCTAACTCTAACCCTAACCAAAACACTAACCATATCCCTAACCCTAACCATAACCATAACCGTAACCCTAACCCTAACCTTAACCCTAACCAATTCAAAGCTGCTATCAGTGTTTAGTGTGGGAAATCCCATGGTCATTGGAAGTGACCTTCAAAGATGTTTCTTAAGCGGCTCCGACACACTGCTAAAACCATGCTGAAATACCCTTACATTCAATGTGGAGCTTAGCTATCTCAGACTATAAAGACTTCAGGAAATGGCTTTGAATTAAGCCTTCTGCAGTCGGCAAGTGTCTGTTTCCAAACATACATGTCAAGTGAGAATTTGTCATCACATGACCCTGCCTTATTGCGCTAAGAGGACATTTTACATCTACTCTGTATAAGCTTCCTTGGTCTCTTCTCACAGCTTCAAAAAATGAATGTGAGTAACAGAGACTAATGGTTCTCATAATAAAAATTTGTAGGAAGCGGGATCAGGTTGTCTGCTCTAGGAAGAGAGAGCCAAACAAATGAGGATTCAAACGGTTGTAGTAAACAAGACAGGAAGATGATTCAACACTATAGATCTTGCTTTCCATGTACTAGACGTAAGACACACTTACAGTAAAAGGGAGAGCGCATCACATGTCAAGGAAACAGCTTTCAGGTTACCTGCACTGGGAAAGGCACAAGGGTACATCACCATTCAAGGTTGCTATTCGTGTGTCCCATGGACCCTTAGGTGGCCCTCAAACTATGTAAAGTGCAAGGTCTTCTCTGTACTTCCTGGGCTACATTTCTGATTTGAGAATGTGCTTTGTCTCGTGTTCTTGATCATGGAAAACTACAAAGCCAGAGTATCACGACTCTAGATTACCGCTACTCCCGGATTTCAGTAACATCTCCTGGGGAGCAATACTCTTTAGAGATCCTTACTCTCTAACTAACCATCTGCTTTGTCTATGTGAACACATATGACTGTGAAGGCAGCATTTCTTTAGCCTAGAGCGGTGGAACCTAACGAGCTCCATCGCGCACTATTTCCTGGCCAAAATTAACAGAAGCCACTGGATCGTCTGTGTGCTGTGCCAGATATCTTGCTGGCGAGGAAGTGATTGTATTCCATTTTCTCATGAATGCAATTCTCTATATGAAGAAATGTGTAGTGCAATGTATATAAAAGTTGGAAGTTTCCCATGCCATTTCTGAGGAGGCACTGACACGCTGTTGGAGCATCGATGCTGGGATCTCAATCTATTTCATAATAAATTTAGAAACTGTGAAAATGCTAGACATTATATCTTTGAATTGAGCCTCTTCCACATGGAAATCTTTGTCTTTAATATGCACCAAAAACGTCGTATGTGCCAAGTGAAAATTTGCCTTCGGATTGGCATTTCCTATGGCTCTAAGAGAAAATTTGCATCTGCTGTATCTGAGCAACCTTGGACTCTTCTAGCATGTACCAAGTATAAAAAGCGATTAGAGAAAACTGATAGTCTTCTTTGAGGATATTCATAGGAAGCAGGATCGGCCTGCCACGTGTTGGAAGGGAGCATGAAAGCTGTAGAGGACTCAAGTTTGTGCTAAATGGTGTTTTAATACTATAGTTCTTTCTTCCCTTGTACTGGACATAATACACTATTAGAGAGGCAGAGCGCATAACATTTCAAGAAAGCAGGTTTTTGTATACGTACATTTGGTACGCCAAAACTGCATTTGACCATTCAAAGCTGCTCTCTGTGTGTCTCGTAGGGGATGCTCAAACAATGTACAGAGTAAAGTTCTTACCTGTACTTGGTCGTCTACGTTTCTGATTTCAGAATGTGCTTTGTCCACGTGTTCTTGATCATGGAGAAGTACAAAGCCAGACTTCCACCACTGCAGTTTTCTACTACTCCCAGATTTCAGTAACAACTACTGGGAAACAATACACTGTAGAGGGCCCTACTCTCCAACTAACCATCTGCTTAGACTACGAATGCAAAGGCAACATTTCCTTAGCTTAAAAGGGTGGTTCCTTACCGGCTTCATTGCACAGTGTATTTTTGGCCTAAATTACCAGAAGCCACTGGATAGTGTATGTAGTGTCTCTGGCCAATATGATGAGAGTGTTTCCTGGAGAGGAGCGGTTGTATTCTGTCCTTGGCAAAGCAGTCTTAAATCAAGAGTGTTTAGTTTGGGAAATCCTATGGATATAAGAAGTGACCTTCAAAGATGTTTCTTAAGTGTTATAAAACCACTACTATAAGCTAAGGGAAAGTTGCCTATGCATTCGTAGTTGGAGCAGATGGTTAGTTTGAGAGGAGGGCTCTATAAAGAGTATTGCTCCCCAGTAGATGTTACTGAAATCCAGGCGGAGTAGAAAGTTAGGGTCATGTAAGTCTGCCTCTGTAGTTTCCCATGATCAAGAACACGTGGGCAAAGCACATTCTTAAATCGGAAATGTAGTCCACGAAGTACAGATAAGAACATTACACTTTACATCATTTGAGTGCCACCTAGAAGTCCACGGGACACACCGATAGCAGCTTTGAATGGTGAGGTGCACTAATGGCTTTCCCAAGGCAGGTTAACCAAAACCTCTTTCCTTGATATGTGATGCGCTCTTCCTTTGACCTTTAGACTGTTTTAGACTTTTAGACATGGGAAACAAGATCTATGGTACTAAAACCTCTTTCTATCTTGTTGACTACAACGGTTTGAATCCTCTTCAGTTTTGCGCTCCCTTCCCACAGAGGTAGCCTGATCCCGCTTACTACAAATTTCCGTTATGAGAACTGTCAGTCACCACTGATCACATGCATTCTTTGCAGATGTGAGAAGGGACCGAGGAAGCTTATACAGAGGAGATGTAAAATGTCCTCTTCGCGCAATACGGCAGGTAAATATGATGTCAAATGATCACTTGGCACATACGATGCATTTGGAGACAGACACTTGCAGACTACAGGAGGCTCGATTCAAAGCCAATGCTTGAAGCCTTTATCCTCAGAGACAGCTAATCTCCACATTACGTAGAATGACATTTCAGCATTGTTTTAGCAGTGTGTCAGAGCCATTTAAGAAACATCTTTGAAGGTCATTTCCCATGTCCATTGGATTTCCCAAACTTATTACTCTTGACTTCAGGCTGGATCGCTGAGGACAGAATATAACCACCGCTCACCAGAAAATGCTCTCATCATATTCACCTTACACACTACACAGACTATCCAGTGGCTTCTGTTAATTTAAGCCAAAAAACCACCGTGCAATGAGACCGGTTTAAAACCACTGCTATAAACTAAGAAAAAGTTGCCTTTGCATTTGTAGTCAGAGCAGATGGTTAGTATGAGAGTAGGGCTCTCTAAAGAATATTGCTCCCCAGTAGTTGTTACTCACATCTGGGTGTAGCAGAAAGCTACAGTCATGTAAGTCTGCTCTGTAGTTCCTCATGTTCGAGAACCCACGGGCAAAGCACATTCTCAATTCAGAAATGTAGTCCATGAAGTACTGATAAGAACTTACACTGCACATTGAGTGCCTCCGCAGAGTCCACGAAACACACCGACAGCAGCTTTGAATGCTGATGTGCACTTGTGGCTTGCCCAATGCACATAGCAAAATCCTGTTTCCTTCACATGTGATGGGCTCTTTCTCTAACTCTAATAGTATATTATGTCCAGTAGAACAGAAGAAAGAAATATAGTATTGAAATACAATCCTATCGTGTTTGAAACAAATGTCTGTATCCTCTTCAGCTCCTGCGCTCCCTTCCCACAAACGGCAGCCGGATCCCGCTTTCTACAAATTTCCCAAATGAAAACTGTCAGTCTCCAGGAATCACATTTCTTCTCTGCTGATGCTACAAGAGTCCAAGCAAGCTAACACAGCAGATGAAAATTCTCCTCTTAGCGTAATATGGCGAGTCAATCTGTTGCCAAATTATCACTTGACTAACACAAGCTTGCAGACTGAGAGAGGCTCAATTCAAAGCCATTGCCTAATGCCTTTACCTCAGAGACAGCGAACCTTTACATTAAATATACTGACATCCCAGCGTTATGTTTTAGCAGTGTGTCAGAGGTGCTTAAGAAACATCTTTAAATGTTGCTTCCAATGTCCATAGGTATTCCAAACATATCACTCTTGATTTATAGACTGGTTTGCTGAGAACAGATTACAACCACGCCTCACCAGGAGACAC
Source organism: Macroglossus sobrinus (assembly GCA_004027375.1). Taxonomy (NCBI): domain Eukaryota; kingdom Metazoa; phylum Chordata; class Mammalia; order Chiroptera; family Pteropodidae; genus Macroglossus; species Macroglossus sobrinus. Next base: position 219,768 of record PVKZ01002332.1, on the reverse strand, counting down.
TCTCACCATATTCTCCTGAGATACTACAGACAATATCCACTGGCTTGTATTAATTTTGGCCAAAATACACTATGCAATGAAGCTCATAAATATCTGCTGCTCTAAGCTAATGGAAAGTTTCCTGTGCATTCGTATGTGTTCACATAGTCTAAGCAGATGGTTAGTTTGAGAGGAAAGATCTCTAAAGAGTATTGCTTCTCAGTAGTTGTTACTGACTTCTGGGCATAACAGAGTCTTATGCACTGTGCTTGGAAACTGTGTTCTCAGAAGCCCCATTCCGTACTTGAACTCTAAACGTTTTGTACTGTATGTGAAAATTGAAATCGTGTCCCAAATGTGTGTCAGCGGGACACACATCCTCTGATGGAGCATTACGACAGAGATACGGATACAAATATGCTTCTTTCAGAAGTTACCTCATTCCAATGGATAATCTTTGAGGCAAAAGTTTGAAAAGAGCCACTTCCACTCTGTAAGCTTCTGTTTAGAAACTCTGTTTCGTACTCATCCTTCATGCTGATATATAGGTATCTTAAATGGGCTGCAGGGTTGTTCTAAGAAGCGACTTGCTAACTACAGTTTCTGAAGTAAAGTTGGAATCTTCCAATGACTACAAATTTTGAACTTTATACTGAAAACCTGTCTGTTCTCATTGTGAAAATTAGTATGAAGCAGACTCAGGCATCTTTTTCTTGAAGGTGAGTGTATATGCTGATAAGTCATTAAACATTTAATATGTACTTTGCAACAGCTTTCCTATACAGTCTTTCTTCCTTTCCCCCTCCCCAAAAAATATATAGCCACTGTGTCTCACGTGAAGTGTCGAAGGATAATTTGTAGAGAAATTTCTCTGGTGAGCTGTTCTTGGAATCTGTGCTCTCACGAGCCCCATTCCATACACGAACACTGTATGTTTTGTAATGCATGTAGACATTGAAATTGTCTCTCAAAGATGTTTCAGTGGAACATTGACCATCTGATGGAGCGTTTAGGTAGGGAAACAAATATGCTTAATTCAGAATGTACATCAGTCTGACGAGTAATGTTAGAAGCGAAGCTTTAAAAAGAGCTGCTTCCACTCTGTAAGCTTCTGCTTAGGAATGCTGCTTTGTGCCTATCTTTGAGTAAACTGATATGCAGGGAAGTTGAATGGGCTGCAGTATTGTTCTAAGAAGTGACTTGATAAGTGTAGTTTCTGAAGCAAAGTTGGATTCTTTCAACAACTACAAAGTTTGAACTTTATACGGGAAACCTGTCTGTTTTCATTGTGGAAATTCGTATGAAGCGGGTTCAGGCATTCGTTTCTTGGCGAGCATATATGCTGATAAGTCATTAAACAGCAGCCATAAACAAAAGGGTGTTTCAATATCTCAGTTTACATGTTGCCATTATGAATAGATAAAAATACTATAAACTTTAGAGAAAGTATGTAGCACAAGCATGGGAAACGCATTTTTAAATGCCTGCTTTCTGTCATCCAGAAGTGCAGTCAAAGATTTGTTGCTCATATTGGCATTTTCTTTGAAGTAAGTCAGGAAGCTAACAATGTACAGAAATGAGTTGTACTTCTTGCCTGTAATTTGGGTAAAACATTTTTGATTTGAGCAAGTTCTTAGCCGCGTTGTTCTTGATATGAGTGATGCTCAATCTCTGTCTGACATAACCTTATCTCTGTTTGGAAGTGCCGTGTTTTCATTACCATGTATCTGGTGGGAAAAAGTCTTGACATCCAAACTCTCAAGGTCACCATTGGCATAGAATGCACCAGCAGGTAGTAATACAGTGGCAGCTTGTATGTACTTTGTAGTAGCCGCACATTAACAGTTTTCCCAGTCTTCTTTGCCAAAGAAAAAAGCTACTGTGTGTGGTGTTTAGTGTCGATGTGTAATTTGTTGAGAAATCCCTCCGGTGAGGTTTACTAGGAATCAGTGTTCTCCGAAGCCCTGTTCCATATACGAATACTATATGTTTTGTAATGCATGTGGTTATTGAAACTGTTTCCCAAAGATGTTTCAGAAGGACACTGACCCTCTGATAGAGTGTTTAGGCGGGGAACCAAATATGCTTAATTCACAAATTACATTACTCTGACAAGTAGTTAGAGGCAAAGCTTTGAAAAGAGCTACTTCTATTCTGTAAGCTTCTGCTTAGAAATGCTGCTTTGTAGACATCTTTAAATGAAGTGATATTCAGGGAAGTTAAATGGGCTGCGGTATTGTTCTAAGAAGCGACCCAGTAAATAGAGTTTCTGAAGCCAAGTTGGTATCTTCCAACAGCTACAAAGTGTGAAATTAATACTGAAAACCTTACAGTTTTCATTGTGGAAATTAGTTTGAAGTGAGTTCAGACCCACATCTGTTTCTTAAAGGTGCGCGTATATGTTGAAAAGACATTAAACAGCAGCCATAAACAATATGGTATGTTGTTCCAATATTTAGATTTACATGTTGACATTATGAATAGATTGAAGTACTATAAACTTCAAAGAAAGTATGCAGCACAAACATGGGAAACGCTGTAGTTCAAAGTGTCAACAACATTTCCAGCTGCCAGAGAAAGACTGCATGTTTGAGGGCCTATGTCTTCAGAATGGATATTGTTAACATGAGATGATCTTGATGTTGTTCCCCTGAGTGCAACTGCTTCCTTTTAGTTGGCTGAGGCTTGGTTCCCATTTCTACATCTGTCGTTATATTTTTTCTTCCATAAAAAAGATTTTGGCTTAGATCCAGGTCTCAAGGTCACATTCATTCCCAGAAAACAAGCCTGGAACTTGATCTTCCACCAATATTTCACTGTATATCAAAGAAAGTTGGAAGAAACACTATGAGCTATTTTCTCATATATACTTCCTTGGAATAGGGGAATAAGAGATGAGAACTGCAAAACCAAGCTCAGCACCATGATCCTAATAGGGGATCGAGGCCTGACACAAGGTCCTAGCTTTCTAGATAAGTGAAATTACATGATAATAGGCTTGCCCTTGTTTTCAGTTCTCCTATCTACTAGTTTTCAGAGAACAGGCTAAGTGCTTTGGGTCTCAGTCTCCCTTCCAATTTTTGGGAAGAAAAAAAAAAGAAAAACTGGCATAGGCCTTGGTCTCGTGTCACCAATCCACACCCTCACATGTGAAGGTGAAGTAGTATTCTCATTGTGGTGACAAGTACATATCAATGAGAACATTCACATTAACACTGAGACGTCTTTAGTCTACATGGAGTAGAAGTTGATCGAGATAGCCTTCTAACTCTCCTCTGATCACATGTGTTGTCCACATTACAAATCTCATTTGAAGTCAAAGGTATACGTGGACAGTCAATGAGCTTCAATTCGCCTCTAGTTTGTCTGTCTGTCAGGAAAACTTCCTTGTGTTCATGGAGATAAATGTCGCACTCTCACAGCGATGATCATCGAGCCTGAGCATGCTGTGAGGCAGCAACTGGATAGTGGTGGTAACAATGCCACAGTTTTCTGTATTGTAGAAAAAATGCTGAGGATACCACTTGATGGCAGAAAGAACAGCTACTCAAGAATTTCTCTACACCAAAATGATGACTACAAATTCTGATAGGGACTGACTTAAGCACCAACATAAAAATCTGAAATATATGCCATTCCTTCAAGGTGGTCTGAAGGGGCTGATGGAGGCCTAGCAGAGGAATGTGAGGTGGAAGTCATGTGAAGAATCTCATCACAAGAATTAGGGAATTTTACCAGAATTAAAGCTTCCCAGGAGGATTCACATGACCATCAAGAGATGGGCCTGAGGGCATCACAGGGATCATGTGATATTGGGTCAATGGTGTGGCACTCACTTTTGATTCTTCCCCCCCAACTTTTTGGTAAAATGTAGATAACCACTGAGAAAATTATAGTGTCTGTGGAACATAGGCACCTAACGGCCCTTCAATCGAATGGTCATGTCTGAGGTCGGCGGCATAGACTAACAGACAGTATTTGTGCCATAACTGACTTGGGTCTCATCTCTGTTCAGGCAACGTGTCTGAACACAGTGGAGGCTGCTGTCAAACATAATCTGTGTTGTAACTTGGAGACTGAGTCTCCTTGACAAAGCCACTTTAGAGCAGTGGAAACTGAATCATAATTTTGCTGTATGAGAGCAAAAATGCTGAGTCCTTGTGAATATTATTCTGAATGGCTTCATGCAGAACACCTGCACTATCTTTTATGCAGAGTTGAAACACAATTGTCGACAGAAATTTGTTTTGGGTCCACTGAATCAGTGCTGACTATTGAAAAGAAGAATATATGAGAAGAGTTTTGCAAATGCTGGTTTGAAAATAAGAAAAGAGAAATATGGTAATCACTTGGAATTCCTAGGAAATCATGTGGGAAATCCAGGAGACATGGGGGAATTCACATGGGGATCAAGGAATACTCCACTCTAATCTGGGAATGACCAAGTGAACAGTCTTCTTGCTGTGGCACTACGATTTTACTTTTATTTATAGCATGAAGCAGTCTTCAGAGCATTAATTGAATTACAATCGAAATTACCTTATATATGATTTTGACGTGGTGTTGTGTTTTCAAAGGTCTACCATACTTACTCCTGTTGCACAGAGCAGTGACCCCTAGGCCATGGACTTCCAATAACTTTTCTTTTCCTACCAAGAATGACTTGTGACCATTTGAAAATCCCTCTACCTAAAGTTTTGTTCATAGTCTCTACTACATCCTCAAACAGAAGCAAGACTTGATGGAGATTCCAAGTTCTCCAGTCGAGTCTTTTAAAGAACAGCTCAGGCTTTGGCCAGGTTTCTGAGTGCCCACACTACCCTCTTTTACCAGAAGAAAGGCATGGAGCTGCAAGCTACGTTCACCTTTCAACAGATGTCAAAGAGCAAAACTGGTGACGTGTGACAACTTTGTGCTGAATGTAGTTACAATGACACAGGGTTAGTGCCATCAGCCCAATTCTCATCATAAATGCTTTCAAGTGAGTACAGTCTAGGAGGTGTTTACCAAGTCCTCCATTCTTCCTCCTCCTAGGAAATGACAGCATGGATCTATAGAACAAGTTGTCTTCAAGGGTTTCAGATAACAAAAGCCACGCCTGACATTTGTGTGCATAAGCTTTTGAGGTTGGACATTGTTACCAATTGGATGATCTTGACATTGTGGGCTGGGGCTTTGACTGTTTCCTTTTAGGAGGCCCATGCTTAGTTCATCTTTCCACAGGATGTGTTCCATTATTTCTTCCCTAAAGAGGATTTTGCTTTGACACAAGGACATCAGGCAACTCTTGATCCCAGAGGACAGGATTCGAAGTTGAGCTATGCCATCTTTTCAGTGTATGTCACAGAAAGTAGTAATAGTTGCTCTGGGCTACTTTCTCAAATCTACTTTCTGGAAATAGATGTATAAATTGGAACAGCAATCAAGGAGAGCACACTGGATCCCAATTTGAAATGCAGGCAGCAGAAAAGTTCCTAGGGTTTGAGATAAGACTCAAATTCCATGATGAAAGACATACCTTGTGGTTTAAGTTACCCTACCTACCATATATAAGAGAGAATGGTCTTAATGCCTCAGTTCCCAGTCTCCATTCTACTTTTTGTTAGGAAAAAACTGGCCTTGTGACCTGGGTTCGGGTCACCCATCCACAATCTCACAAGGAAAGATGATGTAGCGCTTTCTTTGTGGTAACGAATGCATATCACTGAGAAGATTCACATCGACACAAAACTCACTAGTATGCATGAAACAGAAAGTGGCTGAGGCAAACTTTGTTCTGACCTCCACTTGAAGGTCATGTCCACATGCAAAATCTTATCTGAGCTCCAGGGTAAATGCAGGCAGTCAATGATGTATAAGACACCTCTACTTTTATCTGTCAGGAAACCGGCCTGTCAGTGGAGGCAGAATTTGCACAGTGGCTGCTTTCTTAATAAAGCTGTGAGGCCATAAATGGGTAGCAGTTGGAACCATAGCCACCATGTAGCTTTATTGTGAGGAAATGCTAAGTCACGGTGAGCTTACCTCCACGTTACAGAAAAAAATGGCTCCTTAAGAATTTCTCTTCAGGCTACTTGAGACTGAATGTCTGTGAGACACTGGCCAAACCGAAATGGGAAAAAAGCTGAGACACTGACCTTGAAGCAGTGTCCTCAACATGTTTTTAAAAGGCTCATTTACCCTAGCAGAGGTAAAGAAGTGGAAGGCAAATGAAACATCCTACCAAGAATTAGGAAATCTCGCACTACTCATAAGGTTTGCTCATGGGAGTTGGGTGAGCAGTAAGCTACTGGCCTGAGGATAACAAACGAAAGTCACATGAAATTGGGCTGATGGTGTGGCACTCACTTTTGTGTTACCTTCTACATTCCTTTGCAACATTACATAAATACTAAGGAAATGAGATTATCTTGGTAACATAGCTATCTAACAGCCCTTGAATCAAAAGGTCATGTCTGCATGAGTAGACTTGCCTGAGGACAGCAGCATAGGCTAACCCTCAGCTGTCACAGGTCACCACCCTGAGGATTCGACTCTGCTCAGGCAACCTCCTTATATATCATGAGAGCAGTGGTCATATATTAATTGCCTTAAAATTTAGAGGCCATGTTCGAATAATGAAGCGACCTTAGAGCTGTGGACATGCTAAGCGCCATTATGCAGTATTATAGAAGAAATGCTGAGTCTTTGTGAGCATAACCCTTAAGGTTCTGATGGGATAGCAACACTATTCTTGAAGATGAAACTTCGGCTACTAGTGCCAAGATGAATTTCTTCATGTTCAAGGACTCAATGCCAAAATACTGCAAATGTTTATGAGACGTGTTTCGAAAACACTTGTTGAAGGCTAGGGGAAGAAGAATAAGGTGTAAGCCCCCAAAATTTGTGTAGTAATCACCAGGGAATGAATGGAAGTCAAGTAAATACCTGGAGGGATTCAAGGGGGGAACAAAGAAGACACTGAAGAATTCCAGTTGTGTACCAGGTGTTGTTGTGGTTTGAGCTTTTAAACTTTGCCTCTTACAATGAATCAGGCTTCAGTTGGTGAATTGTTTTGCAGCGGAGTGTACCCTGTAAATGAGACTGGCATGGTGTTGTGTTTCAAATGTCCACACAACTTATCCAAATTCCTGCAGATGAATAGGTCTCGCAATAGAATTCCATCAACTGTTTTTCCTAGGAAGAAGGTCTTGTGATCATGTGTTACATCTTCCATCTAAAGATTTATTCAGTAAAGTTAGACTAGCTTCTGTGTGCCTAGATCTAAGCTACTTTCTGGAAAGAAAGAAATGATTAGCCTTGCTGCAGGCTCTCCAATCGAGGAACTTTCAAAACAGGTCAGGGTTTGATTCAGGTTTCCTAATGCCCAAACTATGTTCACTTACCAGAAGCCTGGTTGGTACTCTAAGGTATGGTCACCTTTCAATAATTGTTTCAAATGAAAATTGGTGACATGGAATCATTTGGTGCTGATTATACTGTCATGATAACACTGGTTAGTGTCCTTGGTCCAATTCGCATCATCAATTCTTTGAAGAGTACAGTCTCACAGGTGTGCAACAAGTCCTCCCTCTTCCTCCTTCCCGGAGATGACAGCTTGATGCTGTAGGCATAGTTGTCCACAATATTTCAAGCTACCAGAGAAAAGATGCATCTTTGTGGGCCTCCGTCTTCAAACTGAATATTGTTAACATGAGATGATCTTGATATTGTTGCCCTGAGTGCAACTGCTTCCTTTTAGTTGGCTGAGTCTTGGTTTCAATTTCCACATTCTCCATTATACTTTTTCTTCCTTAAAAAAGACTTTGGCTTAGATCCAGGGATCAAGGCAATATTCATTCCCAGAAACCAGACCTGGAACTTGGCCTTCCGTCAACATTTCAGTGTATGTCGGAGAAAGTCAGAAGAAATGCTGTGAGCTATTTTCTCAGATCTACTTCTTGGAATAGGAGAATAAGAGATGAAAACTGCAAAACCAAGGTCAGCACCATGGATCCTAATAGATGATCGAGGTCTGAGACAAGATCCTAGAATTCTAGATAAGAGTGAGTTACATGATGATAGGCTTGCTCTTGTTTTCAGTTCTCACATCTATAGGTTTTTGGAGAAAACAGGTTTAGTGCTTTGGGTCCCAATCTCCCTTCTACTTTTTGTTAGGCAAAGACAAGCCCTGTGCCTTGGGCCCATGTCACCAATTTACATCTTCACAAGAGAGTATAATGTAGTACTCCCTTTATAGTGAAAAGTGCGTACCACTGAGGAAATTCACATCAACACTGAGAAGACATTAGTCTACCTCGAGCAGAAGGTGGCTGAGACCGCCTCTTAACTCTCCTCCAATTGAATGTTGTGTCCATATAACAAATCTAATTTGAAGTAAACCATATATACAGGCAGTCAATGATCTATAATTTACTTCTAGTTTTGTCTGTTCATCAAGAAAACTACCTTCTGTTCATGGAGGCAAGAGTTGCACATTGGTGGCATTATCACTAAGCCTCAGTGTGCTGTGAGGTAGTGACTGGATAGTGCTGGGAAAAATAGCCACCAATTTTCTGTATTGTAGGAGAAATGCTGAGTCAATGTGAGGATAACACTTGATGGCAGAAGGAACAGCTACCTCAGAATTTTTCTATACCAAACCTCATACTACAAATACTGAGAGAGACTTGCTTAACCATCAAGGAAAGAAATCTGAGATATTAAATTTGAGGCTTTCCATCAACTTGTTCTGAAGAGGCTCATTTTAGCCTAGCAGAGAAAAGTGAGGTTGAAGTCATCTGGAAATCTCGTAACAAAAATTAGATAATCTCAAGATACTCATAAGGCTTCTTTGCAGGATTCACGTGACTGTAGACAGAGCTGAGAGCATCACGAGGAGTCATGTCATTGGGTTGAAGAACTGATACTACTTTGAGTCACCCTTCTCAATTTTTTGGTAAAATTTAGATAACCACTTAGAAAATTTTAGCGTCTGTGGAACGTAGCCACCTAACAGCCCTTCCATTGAAAAGTCATATCTGCATGAGAAAGTTCGCTTGAAGAAGACGGCATAGGTTAACAGAAAATTGTTGTTAGATAACTGGCCTTAGGTTTCATCTGTGGTCAGGCAACCTGCTAGAACACAGTGGAAGCTGCTTTTGAACACTAACTGTGTTGATATTTGAAGGCTGAGTCTGCTTGACAAAGCTACTTTAGAGCGGTGTAAACTGTAATCGCCATTTTGCTGTATTAAAGTAAAAATGCTGAGTCATTGTGCGTATAACCCAATATGGCTTCATTTGAGACTCCTGCACTATCTTTTATGTGGATCTTTGTCCACTATCGTCCACAAAGAATAGCTTAAAGGCCAATGACTCAATGCTGAATCTTAAAAATAAGACTTAAGGAGTTTTGAAAACACTTGTTTGAAAATAGGAGAAGAGAAATAAGGTGGAAATCACCTGAAAATCATGTAGAAATTACTAGAGAGTCATGCAAAGATCAAGGAAACACCTGATGTTATTCACATGGGGGTCAAAAAAATACCCTGCACTAATCTGGTATCTACCAAGTTACCAGTCTTGTTGTTGTGGCCATAGGTTTTCACTTTATTTCATATAATGAACCAGATTCAGAGTATGAATCATATTTCAAGTGAGATTACCTTATATATGAGGTTGGCATGGTGTATGTTTTTAAACATCCACCATACTTACTCCTGTCCAGCAGAGGAGTGATTCCTAGGTCATGGACTTCCAATGACTTTTTTTTCCTACTAAGAATGTCTTGTGGCCGTTTGCCAAGTCCTCTACCTAAAGATTCATTATGTATAGTTAGACTAGATTCCATGAGCTACGTATGGTCTCTATTCTACTTCCTAAAAATAAGAGCAATACTTGGTTGTGATTCCAATCTCCCCAATTGAGTTTTTTAAAGAACAGTCCAGGCTTTGGCCAGGTTTCTTAGTGCCCACTTTTCTTTCTCTTACCAGAAGAAAGACTTGGAGCTGTAAGCTATGTTCACCTTTCAACAATTGTCTAAAAGGAAAATTGGTGACATGGGAACACTTTGTGCTAAATGTACTGTTATGATGACACAGGGTTGGTACTATTGGCCCAATTTCTATTGTAAATGTTTTCAAGGGAGTACAGTTTACGAGGCATGCACCAAGTCCTCCATTTTTCCTCCTCCTAAGATATGACAGCATGGATTTATAGGCTATGTTGTCCACAAGGGTTTCAGGTAACAAGAGCCACACTTAATATTTGTGGGCATAGGTCTTCAGTTGGACATTGTTACCAATTAAATGGTCTTGATGTTGTGGACCTGGGCTTTAACTTTGTCCTTTTAGAAGGTCCAGGCTTGGTTCAGATTTCCACAGGCTCCATTTTATTTTTTCTTCCCTAAGAAGGTTTTTTCTTTGAGACAAGGAGTTCAGGCAACTTTTGTTCACAGAGAACAGGATTGGAAATGTGGGCTTATCTCATCTTTTCATCTATGTCAGAGTAACTTGTAAGAAATACTCAGTGCTAATTTCTCAAATCTACTTTCTGGAAATAGAGCTAGGGATGTAACAGCAATTAAGGATAGCACACTGGATTCCAATAGGAAATGCAGGCAGGAGACAAGGTACTAGTTTTTGAGATAAGATTCAAATTCCATAAAGACAGACATGTCTTATGGTTTAAGTTATCCTATCTACTAGATTTAAGAGAGCATAGGCTTAGTGCCTTGGTTCCCAGTCTCCCTTCTACTTATTGTTGGGAAAAGACATGCCTTGTGGCATGTCACCAATCCACTTCTTCACAAGAGAAAATGATGTAGTGCTTTCTTTGAAGAGATGAGTACAAATCACTGAGAAAATTCACATCAACACTGAGAAATCACTAGTATGTGTGGAACAGAAAGTGGGTGAGGCAGACTTCATACTGACCTCCACATTCCAAATCTTATGTGAGGTCAAGATTATTTGCAGGCAGTCAATGACCTTTAATTCACCTCTATTTTCTGTTTGTCAGGAAACCTGCCTATGTCAGTGTAGGCAAAATTCGCACATTGGCTGCATTCATAATCAGCCTGAGTGTGCTGTGAGGAAGCAAATGGATAGCAGCTGGAACCATATTGCTTTATCGTGGGAAAAAATGCTGAGTCATTGTGAGGTTACCTCTTCACTGCAAAGAAAACAACTGCTTTAGAATTTCTCTATGTCAAACCACAGACTAGATATCTGCGAGGGACCGGCTAAGCCAATATGGATAAAAAGCTGAGAAACTGACAATGAGGCAGTTTCTTCAACATGTTCTTAAAAGGCTTGTTTATCCTAGCAGAGACAAAAAACTATAAGTCACCTGGAATTCTCCTGCCAAGAATATCTGCCACAATACAGCATAATGGCGTTAGAGTTACCACTGCTCTAAGGTATATTTGTCTTTCACACTAAGCATCAAAATTTCAACAATATTAATATGTGATCACTGTTCCCATTGTATAAAAGCAAGATGCCTTACCAGAGATGAATTTTCAGGGCAGTTACCTAAGACAAGTGTAGGTTAGCCTATGTTGCTATCCTCAAGCAAGTCTTCTCATGCAGACATGAAGGGCTGTTAGGTGGCTCTTTTATACAGGTAATCTTATTTTCTCAGTGCTTATGTAAATTTTCCCAAAGAATGCAGAAAGGTAACACAAAGTTAGCACCACACCATCACCACAATTTCTCATGATTTTCATGTGTTTACCTCAGACCAGTAGCTTCCTGGTCACTTGAATCCTGTGGGAGAACATTGTGAGTATCACAAGATTCCATAATTCTTGGTACAAGATTTCTAGGTGAATTCCGCCTCATTACCTCTGATGGGCTACTTACTACAAGACTTTTCAGAACATGTTGCAGAAACTGTCTCAATGTCAGTTTCTCAGCTTTATTTTTCATGTATCTTAAGCCAGTCTCTTGCAGATTTTTAGTCTGTGGTTTGATATAGAGAAATTATTAAGCATTCATTCTTTTAGAAATGAAGGTATATCCTCACAATGACTCAGCATTTTTCATACAATAAAGCAATATGGCAGCTATGGTTTCAACCACTATTCATTCGCTTCCTCATAGCACACTCAGGCTCACTTATGAATGCAACCAATATACAAATACTGCCTTTACTGACAAATAAAGTTTTCCTGACAGACAAAAGTATAGGTGAATTAAAGATCAGTAACTGCCCACATATACCTCTGAACTCACATGTTTTTTTAAAGTGGATATGACATTCGATTGGAGGTCAGTGTGAAGTCTGTTATGGCCTCCTTTGGTTCCACGCATACTGATTTCTGGGTTGATGTAAATTTTTTCAGTTATATGCACTTGTCATTTCAAAGAAAGCACTACATCATCTTCCCTTGTGAGAATGTAGATTCAAGACATGGGCCCAAGGCACAAGTCCTATCTTTTTTTAACAAAAATTAATAGGGAGTTGGGAATCAAGGCACTAAGCCTATCCTTCCTGAAAAGTAGTAGATAGGATAACTTAAACCACAGTGTAAATCTGTCTTCAGGAAATTTGAGTCTCATCATCATCTTGTCTCCTGCATTCATTTCCTATTGTGATCTAGTGTGCTGTCCTTGATTGCAGTGCAATCCCTACTTCTATTTCCAGAAAATAGATCTGAAAAATTAGCCCACAGTATTTCTTCTGACTTTCTTCTATATAGATTGAATTGGTGACATAAGCTCAAGTTCCAAGGCTGTTTTCTGTGAAGAAATGTAGCCTGGAGCCTTGATTTAAAGCAAAAACCTTCTTTATGAAATAAATATAAAAGGGAGACTGTGGAAATCTGAACCAAGCCTGGCCAACCTAAACAGAGGCAGTTAAACACAGGGCCATAACATCAAGATCATCCAATTGATAACTATATTCAGTCTGAAGACCTAGGTCCATAAACATGTAGCCTGGCCCCTGCTATTTGAAATTACTGTAGACACCTTGGCCTACAGAATAAAGCTGTCATCTTCTTGAACGAAGTAAAAGGGAGGAATCGGTGCACAGTTCAAAGACTGTCCTCCCTTGAAAGTATTTACGATAGAAATTGGGCCAAAGACACCAAACTGTGTGATCACAAAAGATTTTTTTACATCACCAGTTTTTCTTTGAAACAGTTATTGAAATGTGGCCATACCTTACAGCACCAAGCCTTTCTTCTGGTAATAGAACATAATTTGTGTACTAGGAAACCTGGATCAAAACCTGAACTGTTTTATAAGCTACTTGATTGGAGAGCCTGGAAGCACGTCCAAGCATTGCTTTTATTTCCAGAAAGCAGGTTGGAGGCCTTGGCACACAGAACCTAGCCTAACTTTATTGAATTGATCTTTAGATAGAGGATGTCAAACACTGTCACAAGACCTTCCTGGTAGGAAAAAGTGTTGATGGAAGTCCATTGCCCAGGATCAAATCCTCTTTTGGAACCAGGGTAAGTTGTGTGTACAGTGGAATACTCAATACCACAGGTGTCTCATTTACAGGGTACATTCCAGTGCAAAACAATTCACAAACTGAAGCCTGATTCATTGTAAGAGGTAAGGTTAAAAACCTCAAGCCACAGCAACAAGACTGGTCACCTGGTACACACCAGAATCCTGCAGTGTCTTCCTTGTTCTCCACGTGAATCCTTCCAGGTATTCGCTTGACCTCCGTGTCATTTCCTGGTGATTACTATGTGATTTTCAAGTGACTTCCACCTTCTTCCTTTTCCCCTATCTTTAAATAAGTGCTTTCAAAACACGTCTCATAAACTCTTATTTTCAATATTTGGCATTTCAGCTGTGTCCAAAGGTCCACATAAAAGAATAGTGAGGGAGTCCCACATGAAACCGGTCAGATTTATGCTCACAATGAATCAGCACTTTTTCTATACTTCAGCAAAATGCCACTTACACTCTACACCGCTCTGACATATCTTCGTCAAGCAGACTCAGCCTCTAAATATCAATGCAGTTAGTGTTCAACAACAGATTCCATTATGTTCCTTCAGGTTGCCTGACCACAGATAAAACCTAAGGTCAGTAATATAACAATAAATATGTTAACTTATGCCGCTGTCCTCAAGCGAACATTCTCTGGCAGACATGACCTGGCAGACATGTGCCATGTCCTCCTTCTAAAGATCCATTATGTAAAGATAGGCTAGATTCTGTGTTCCAGGGCCTCTACTCTACTTTCTGGAAATAAAAGCAATGCTTGGCCATTCGAGTAACTTACAAAACTCCATTCGAGTAACTTAGTGCTCAAACTATTTTCTATTACCAGAAAAAAGGCTTGGTGCTCTAAGTTATGGTCACCTTTCAATAACTATCTAAAGGAAAAATTGGTCATGGGAAACCAGTTTGTGCTGAATGTACTGTTATAATGACATAGGTTGGTATCTCTGGTCCAATTTCTATCGTATATACTTTAAAGGGAGGACAGTCTTGCAACTGCACAGTGAGCTCTCTATTCTTCTTCCTTCTAGGAGATGACAGCAGAATACTGTAGGCCAAAGTGTCCCCAATAGTTACTGGTAGCAGGGGTCAGACTGCACATTTGTAGGCCTACGTCTTCAGATAGGATATTGTTACCAATTGGAAGATCTTGATGTTGTGGTTTTAACTGCTTCCTTTTAGGTGGTCCAGACTTGCTTCTGAAATTTCACACCAACACTGAGAAGTCATTAGACTACAAGGAGCAGAAGGTGGCTAAGACAAATTACATAAGGACAGGCTTGACCTTTGGATTAAGTTCTCCTATCTACTAGTTTTCAGAGAGGATGGGCTTAGTGCTATGGGTCCCAGTCTCCCTTCTACTTTTCATTAGGAAAAGACAGGCCCTGGTCATTGGGTCCATGTCACTAATCCTCACAAGGGAGAATGATGTGCTCCCTTCATAGTGTCAAGTGCATTTCACTGAGTAAATTCACATCAACACTGAGAAATCATTAGTCTATGTGGAGCAGAAGGTAGCTGAGACAGCCATCTAACTGTCCTTCAATCAAATGTCATGTCCACATTACAAATCTAATTTGAAATCAACAATATATGAGGGGAGTCAATGATCTTTAATTCACCTCTGTTTCCATCTGTACCATATAATTTCTCTGTAGCAAACCTCACATTACATATTTTGAGAGGAACTGGCTTAACCACCGAAAACGAAAATTGAGATATTGACATTGAGAATGTTCCATCCACATGTTCTGAAGGGGCTGATTTACCCCTAGCAGAGGAAAGTGAGTTGAAAGTCATCTGGAAATCTCATAACAAGAATTAGAGAATCTGGCAATATTCACGAGGCTTTCCTGTGGGATTCACATGACCATCAAGAGACAGGCCTGAGTGCATCACAGGGAGTCAGGTAATATTGGGTTGATGGTGTGGTGATCACTCTTGAGTTACCCTTTTCTATTCCTTGGTAAAATTTAGATAACCACTGAGAAAATGATGGTTTCTGTTTTAAAATAGCCACCTAACGGCCCTTCAATTGAAAGGCCATGTCTGCAGGAGAAAGTTCCCTAGAGGACAGAGATATAGGTTAACAGACAATTATTGTTAGCTAACTGGCCTTAGATTTTATCACTGGTCAGGCATTCTGCTTAAACGCAATGGAAACTGCTGTTGAATCTTAACTGCATTCATATTTGGAGGCTGAATCTGCTTGATGAAGCTACTTTAGAGCAGTGTAAACTGTAAGCGCCATTTTTCAGTAGTATAGCAAAAATGCCAAGTCATTGTGAGTATCACTCTGAACAGCTTCATGTGGGACACTGGCACTATTCTTTTTGTGTATCTTTGGCCAATGACTGAATGCTGAAATATCAAAAATATGAGTTTATGAGACTAGTTTTAAAAACACTTATCTGAATATAGAAGAGCAAAAAGGTGGAAATCACCTG
Organism: Macroglossus sobrinus; assembly: GCA_004027375.1. NCBI lineage: Eukaryota > Metazoa > Chordata > Mammalia > Chiroptera > Pteropodidae > Macroglossus > Macroglossus sobrinus. The sequence goes on along the minus strand of PVKZ01002332.1, from coordinate 203,892 downwards.
AAAATCACTTAGAAATCACTAGAGAATCTTGTGGAGAGCAAGTAAACACCTGGTAGAATTCCATGTGTAAGAAAGAATACTCCACACTAATCTGGTATCTACCAAGTGACCAGTCTTGTCACTGTAGCCGTATATTTTCACTTTACTGTGGGCCTATGTCACCATTTCAGTCTAAGTCAGAGAATGTCAGAAGAAATGCTGTGGATTAATTTTTCAGATCTACTTCCTGGAAATATGTTAGAATTGGAACTTCAAAACCAATGTCAGCACCCTTTTTTCTAATAGGAAATAAAGGCCGACGACAAGGTTTCTAGATAAAACTCAAATTACATGAGGATAGGTTGCCTTTAGGATTAAATTCTCCTATTTACTAATTTTCAGAGAGGACAGTCTTCGAGTTTTGGGTCTCAGTCTCCCTTCAACTTTTTGTTAGGAAAAGATAGGTCTTGTGCCTTGGCCCCATGTCAGCAATCTATATCCTCACAAGGAAAGATGTTGTAGGTCCCCCTTTATATGACAAGTGCATATCACTGAGAATATTCACATCAACAGTGAGAAGGCTTTAGTCTACGTGGATGAGAAGGTGGCCGAGACAGCCTCCTCACTGTCCTCTAATCGAAGGTCGTGTCTACATTACAAACCCACTTTGAAGTTAATGGTATATGTGGGCAGTCAATGATCTTTAACTTGCCTCTAATTTTGTCTGTTTGTCAGGAAAACTTCCTTATATTCATGGAGGCCACAGTCGCACATTAACCGCTTTGAAATTTAGAGGCTGAGTCTGAATGATGAATCTACCTTAGAGCAGTAGAAATTCTAAGCACCATTATGCTTTATTGTAGCAGAAATGCCAAGTCATTGTGAGCATAAACATTAATGGTTCTGGTGGGATATCCACACTATACTTGAAGATGAACTTTAGGCTACAACTGTCGAGAAGAAATTGCTTAAAGGCCAATGACTCAATGCTGAAATATTGAAAATAATTGTTTATGAGACGTATATTGTAAACATTTGTTTGAAGATAGGGAAATAAGAATAAGGTGGCAGTTCCCTGAAAATCACATAGTAATCAACAGAGAATTTCATGGATATCAAGTGAATACCTGGAGGGTGTCACATGGGGATCAAGGAAGGCCCTGCAGGAACCAGCTGTCTACCAAGTGTCAAACCTTATAGCTGTGGCTGTAGGTTTTTGCTGCATCCTCTTTCTACCCTTCTGCATGACAAGGTCCGGAGATGGGGATGGAAGCTTCAAGGAATGCATCGTCAAGAACGAGGACGTGGCATGTGTTTAGGGATAATTGGTTTCTTAGAAACGAACCTATTAATAGGGGGAATTTGGGTAGCACAAATTCTAGTAAGTATAAACACTGTACAAGTGGACTTCAAAATTGGCTCTGAGGAAAACATAGTAAATTCTCAGGGTATGGAATCAGCTCCAGTCACCCTGACTGTCCAGAATGCATAAACCCTTTATTTGAACAATTATTAAGAGAAATTCCTTTTGATGCACCTCTTAAAGATGTTATGAATAAATTACAACAAGCTGAATTACTAGAACCAGCTTATACTCCTGTTCCCACGCAGTTAGTAGAAAAATTAGTAAAGGATAAGAAATTTACTCATAAGCCTGTGCCTACTATGTAAGGGCCTCCTTTTGTGGCCTACTGGATAAATAGAAAACTAGTAGCTTAAGTTTTATAGAAAGGCTGGCTAGGTCAGGACCTCCTTAGTGCTTAAAAAACAAAGGAACAAAAACTCAGCTTACGAAAGCAGCTTTGTAAAACTGATTTTTATAAATATTTTCCTCAATACTGCACCAAGTAAGCTTTTGAACAGCTATGAGAAAAGTTTGGCTTGAACTTTAGATAATAGCATAAATAAAGTAGCAATTGAAAGATTTATTCAGGCAAAAAGAAGAACATTGTCTGCCCATGAGCCAATATTTGCTGTTATGAATCCCTCTATCTATCACCTTTACTTAAGTCAAACTGTATCTTACATAATAGATATAAGAATTAAAAGTTTAGATTGTTCCATCAGGTAGTTCTGTTCTAATAATTGAAAAAGAATGTACTAGTTAATCATGAATATTAATAATAATATACTCTATAAGATTTTCTGCTTCGCTTAACCACAGAAATTTAACTCCCTGCTATCTCAACCACAAAGTATAATCAAGTGCCAAAATAGAAAGTATAAAAGTTGTACTCAAATCACAATAAAACGAAACAGTGTCAAAGCATCTCTGAGTTGTGTGGTTGACTCTCTCGCGCCAATGCCTTGCCCACCTTTGGGGACCCCTGGATCCTTTCATGGCTGGACTGCAGCAGGTTTTCATTTTACCTCTTCCAATGAATCAAGCTTCAGTTTGTGAAATGTTTTCACTCGAGGTATTCTGTAAATGAGACCAGCTTGGTGTAGGGTATTCAAATATCCACAAACCTTACTCTCGTTCTGGCAGAGGACTGGGTCTTGGGCCATTGACTTCCATCAACTTTTTTTCCTACCAAGACAGTCTTATGACCATATGCCACATCCTCTGTATAAAGATCCATTAAGAAAAGTTAGCCTAGATTCTGTGTGCCAAGGTCTCCATTCTCCTTTTGGAAATAAAAGCACTGCTTGGCTGTGCTTCCAGGCTCCCTAATGGATTATCTTACAGAACAGTTCAGTCTTTGATTCAGGTTTCTTAATGCCCAATCATGTTCTATTACCAGGGGAAAGGCTTGATACTGTAAGGAATGTTTACAATTCAATAATTGTCTAAAAGGAAAGTTGATGATGTGGAACAGTTTGTGCTAAATGTACAGTTATGATGACACAGGTTGGTGTCTTCAGCTCAATTTCTGTTGTAAATACTTTCAAGGGAGGACAGTCTTGAAACTATGCACCAAGTCTTCCATTTTTCCTCCTTCAAGAAGATGACAGCTTGATTCTTAGGCCAAGGTATCCACAGCAGTGGCAGGTAGCAAGGGCCAGGTTTAATGCTTGCGGGCCTATGTCTTCATATTCCATATTGTTACCAATTGGATAATCTTGACAATGTGGCCTGACTTTAACTGCTTTCTTTTAGGTAGTCAAGGCTTGGTTCAGATTTCTATAGTCTTCATTTTAAATTAACTCTTATAAAGGAGACTTTTGCTTTGAGCCAGGGTTCCAGGAAACATATATTCACAGAAAACCAGCTTGGAACTTGAGTTTATGAAACCATTTCATTCTATGTCGAGGAAAGTTGAAAAAATGCTGTGGGCTAATTTCTCAGCTCTCCTTCCTGGAGATAGGGGTAGAAATTGGAACTGCAAACCAAGGCCTGAACCCTGGTTCCTAATAGAAAATAGAGGCAGGAGACAAGGTCCTAGGTTTCTAGATAAGATTCAAATTACAGGAAAATAGCCTTTCCCATTGGATTAAGTTCTCCTATCTACTAGTTTTCAGAGAGGACAGGCTTAGTGCTTTGGGTCCCAGGCTCCTTTCTACTTTTTTTTAGGAAAAGATGGGCCTTGTGCTTTGGGCCTGTGTTAACAACCTATATTCTCACAAGGGAGGTTGATATTATGCTCCCTTTGTAGTGACAAGTGCATATTTCTGAGAAAATTTACATCATCTGTGAGAGGTCATTACTCTACATGGAGCAGAAGGTGGCCAAGAACGTCTCCTAACAGTCTTCCAATCAAATGTCGTGTCCACATTGCAAATCTAACTTGAAGTCAATGGTATATGCAGGCAGTCAATGATCTTTAATTCACCTCTACTTTTATGTGCTTGTCAGGAATCCTGTCTATGTTAGTGGAGTCAGAAGTCACCCATTGCCTGTGTTCATAATTGAGCCTGAGTGTGCTGTTAGGAAGCAAATGGATAGCGGTTGGCACCATAGCTGCCATACTGATTTATTGTGAAAAAAATTCTGACTCATTGTGAGGTTATCTCTTCATTGCAAAAACAAACAAACAAAAAAAACAAACAACAACAACAAAAAAAAACGGCTGCTTAAGAATTACACTATATAGAACCACAGACTGAATATCTGTGAGAGACTGGCTCAACCAGTATGGAAAAAAAATCTGAGTAACTAACATTGAGATAGTTTCTTCAACATGTTCTCAACATGTTATCCTAGCAGAGATAATGAAGTGGAAGTTGCCTGGAAATCTCCTACCAACAATAGGAAACCTCGAGATACTCACAAGGCTTTCCAGCAGGATTCAGGTGACCAGCAAGCTATTGTCCTTAGGGTAACACACGAAAATCACATGAAATTGGGCTGATGGTGTGGTACTCACTTTTGTGTTATCCTTTTACATTTCTTGGTAAAATTTACATAAACACTGAGGAAATTAGTTTACCTGTGTAATATAGGCACCTAACTGCCCTTCATTCGAAGATCATGTCTGCATGAGAAGACTTCCTTGAAGACAGCGGCATAGGCTAACCCACACTTGTCTTAGGTAACTGATTAAGATTCCTCTGGTCAAGGAACCTTATTGTATACAATAGCAGTCACACATTAACCACGTTGAAATTTAGAAGCTGAGTCTGAACGACAAAGCTGCCTGAGAGCGGTGGAAACTCTAAGCGCCATTATGCTGTATTGTAGCAGAAATGCCGAGTCATTGTGAGCATAACCTTAAGGGTTCTGTTGGGAGATCCACGTTTTTCTTGAAGAGTAACTAATGTTGTCGGAGCCCTAGCTCAAAGGAAAAGCCTTCTTTATCTAAAAAAAAAAATACAACAGAGAATGCAGAAATCTTAAGCAAACTTGGACCACCTAAAAGCAAGCAGTTAAACTCAGGGCCACAGCATCAAGATCTTCCAATTGGTAACAATATCCAGTCTGAAGACCTAGGTCCACAAACTTCCAGCATGTCCACTGCTACCTACAACTCTTGTGGACACCTTAGCCTACAAAATCAAGCTGTCATCTCCTTGGAGGAGGAAGAATAGAGGACTTAGTGCATGGTTCCAAGATTGTCCTCCCTTGAAAGTATTTATGATAGAAATTGGGCCAAAGTCACAAACCTGTGTCATCATAACAGTACATTTGGCACAAACTGGTCCATGTCACCAATTTTACTTGTATACAATTACTGAAAGGTGACCATAGAAATTGGGCTGGAGACACAAACTTCTGTCATCGTAACAGTTTATTTAGCAGAAACTGGTTCCATATCATCAATGTTCCTTTAGTACAATTATTGAAAGGTGACCATACTTTACAGCACCATGCCTTTCCCCTGGTAATAAAACATAGTTTGGGCACTAAGAAACCTGGATCAAAGCATGAACTGTTTTGTAAGTTACTCGATTGGAGTGACTAGAAACTGAACCAAGCATTGCTTTTATTTCCAGGAAGTAGAGTGGAGACTTTGGCAAGCCTAAATTTATGTAAGGGATCTTTAGATAGAGAATGTGACAGTCACAAGACCTTCTTGGTATAAAAATTGTCAGTTGAGGTCGATGGCCCAGGATTCAGTCCTTTGCCAGAACTAGTGTAAGTTGTGTGGACGTTTGAAAACACAACAACATGCCGATCTCATTTACAAGGATACTCAAGTGAAAACATTTCAGAAAATTAAGCCTGATTCATAGTAAGGGGTAAGATGAAACATGAAGCCACAGCCACAAGAGTAGTCGCCTGGCAGACATCAAATTCCTGCAGGGCCTTCATGATCACCTTGTGAATCCCTCCAACTATACACATGACCTCCATGTATTTCCCTGCTGATTATGTGAATTTCAAGTGATTTCCACTTTATTCCTCTTCCCGTATTCTCAAACAAGTGATTTCAAGATACATCTCACAAACAATTATTTTCAATATTTCAGCATTGAGTCATTGACATTTAAGCAGTTTCTTCTCTACAAATGTAGCCTAAGGTTCACCTTCAAGAATAGCATGGATCTTCCACCAGAAAGTTTGAGGGTTATTCTCACAATGACTCAGCATTTCTGATACAATAAAGCATAATAGCACTTAGAGTTTCCACCTCTCTAAGGTAGCTTCGTCATTTAAACTCAGCCTCTAAATTTCAACATGGTTAATGTGTGACCACTGCTCCCATTGTATACAAGCAGGTTACCTGACCAGAGACGAAACCTCAGGACAGTTATCTAACAAAAAGTGTGTGTTTGCCTATGCTGCTGTCCTCAAGCAAGTCTTCTCACGCAGATATGACATTTCATTTGAAGGGCTGTTAGGTTGTCTCATTACAGGTAATGTTATACTCTCTTTGCATATGTGAATTTTGCCAAGGAATGAAGAAGGGTAATACAAAAGAGAACACCACACCATCGCCCCCAATTTCATGTGATTTTTTGTGTGTTGCCCTCAGGCTAGTCTCTTTCTGGTCACATGAATCCTGCAGGAAAGCCTTATGAGTATGATGAGATTCTCTAATTTTTGGTAGGAGATGTCCAGATGTTTTTCACCTCATTACGTCTTCAAGGATAAAATAAAACTTTTCAGAACACTTTGTCGGAACAGCTTTGCTGTTGATATCTCGGTTATCTTTCCTTGGTGGTTAAGTTAGTATCTCGAGGATTTTCAGTTGGCAATTTGATATAAATACTTAAGCAACCATTCTATTTACAATGAATAGATATCTTCACAGTGACTCAGGATTTTTCCTACAATAAAGCAATATGGCAGCTGTGGTTTTAACTACTATCCATTTGCTGTCTCACAGCACACTCAGGATCAATTATGAATGCAGCCAATGTGCAATTTCTGCTTACATTGACACAGGCAGTATTCCTGACTAACAGAAAAAGTGGAGGCAAATTAAAGATCATTGACTGCCCGCATATACTGTTGACCTCACAGATTTGGAATGTGGACATGACATTCATTTAGAAGTCAGTACAAAATCTGTCTCACCCACTTTCTGTTCCATGCATACTCATGATTTCTCAGTGTTGATGTGAATTTTCTCAATGATATGAACTCGTCACTTTAAAAAAAGCAGTACAACATCTTCCCTTGTTTGGATGTGGATTGGTGACATGAGCCCAAGGCACAAGGCATGTTTTTTTCTACCAAAAGTAGCAGGCAACCAAGGCACTAAGCCTATCTTCTGAAAACTAGTCAATAGGATATCTTAAAACACAGGGAAAGTCTATTGTCATGTAATATGAGTCTTATCTCGAAACCTTTGAGCTTATTTCCTGCCTGTACATCTTATTGGGATACAGTGTGTTGTTTGGTTGCAGTTACAATTCCTCCCTCTTTTTCCAGAAAGTTTATTTGAGAAATTTTCCCAGAGCATTTCATGACTTTCTCTGACATAGACTGGAGGGCAACGTAAGCCCACAGTCCCAAGACTGTTCTTTGTGAACAAATGTTGCCTGAAGTCCTTGTCTCAAAGCAAAAACCTTCTTTAGGGAAGAAAATATAAAACGGAGACTATGGATATCTGAACAAAGCCCAAACATCATAAAAGGACATAGTTAAAGCCCAGACACACAGCATCAAGAGCATTTAATTAGTAACAATGTCCATTCTCAAAACCTAGGCCCACAAACATGTAGCATGGCCTTGTTTCCTAAAACTCTTATGAACACATTGGCCTATAGAACCATGCTATCTCCTAGGAGGAGAAAGAATAGAAGACTTGGTGCACTCCTCCAAGACAGTACTCTTTTGAAAGCATTTACTCTAGAAAATAGGCTGATGGCACCAACCCTGTGTCATCATAATAGTACATTTAGTACAACTGGTCCCACGTCACTAATTTTTTTTTAGATAATTATTCAAAGTTTACCATTTCGCATAGCACCAATCCTTTCTTCTGGTAAGAGAAGGTACTATGCACACAAAAAAAAAACTCAGTGGGGATCTTGGAATCACAACCAAGTAATTCTCCTATTTCTAGAATGTAGAGTGGAGACCATGATCCATAGAATCTATTCCTAACTTTACATAACGAATCTTTAGGTAGATACTTTGCCAACAGTTACAAGACATTCCTGGTAGGAAAAGAAAAGTCTTTGGAAGTTGATGGCCTAGGAGGTAGTCCTCTGCTGGAACTGGGGTAAGTTAGGTGGACGTTTGAAAACATGCCAATGTTTTCTTCCCTAAAGAAGGTTTTTGCTTTGAGACAATGCCAATCTCATATAAAGTAATCTTGATTGCAATACAATTCATACTCTGAAAACTGGTTCATTTTACAAAGTAAAATGAAAACCTCTGGACACAGCAACAAGATTGTTCACTTGGCAGATATCAGAATAGTGTAGGGTATTCCTTGATACCTATGTGAATTCCAGCAGGTGTTTACTTGATCTCCATGTGAATCCCTAGAGACTGCTACATGATTTTCAGGTGACTGCCACCTTACTCATCTTCCCCTATCCTCAACCAAGTGTTTTCAAAACACATCTCATAACCTTTTCATTTTCAATATTTCAGCATTGATGCATTGGCCGTTAAGCAATTCCCTCTTGAGAGTAACGGCCTAATCTCCGCATCCAAGAATAGTGTAGAAACCTGAATTCATTAAGAGTTATGCTCACAATGACTCAGCATTTTTTCTGCAACACAGCAAATTGGCACCTACTGTTTCCACTGTTCTAAAGTAGTTTCATCAAGCAGACTCAGCCTCCAAATTTCAACGCGGTTAATGTGCAACAGCCACTTGCATTGCCTTCAAGCAGGTTGTCTGAACACACAAATAAAACATCAGGCCTGTTAACTAATGACAATTTTCTGGTTCCCTAAGGTGCTGTCCTCAAGCAAGTCTTCTAATGCAGACATAACCTTTCAATTGAAGGGCCATTTGGTGGTTCTGTGACACACAGACTCTCTTTTTCACAGTGTTTATGTGAATTTTACCAAGAAATGTAGAAGGTTAACTCAGAAGTGACCACCATGCCATGACCTCAACATCACATAATACCCTTGTGATGTCCTCAGTCCAGTCTCTTAATGGTCAGGTGAAACCTGAAGGAAAGCCTCATGAATATCACAAGATTCCTTAATTCTTGTTAAGAGATTTCCAGGTGACTTCCATCTCATTTTTCTCTGCTAGCCTAAAACAAAATTTTCAGAACACATTGAAATAACTGCCTTAATATCAATATCTAGTTCTCTTTCCATAGTGGTTAAGCTAGTCCTGCTCAGAAAATCTAGTCTGAGGTTTGCTATAGAGAAATTCTGAGGCTGCCATTCTCTCCACCATAAAGAGGTATCCTTACAATGACTCAGAATTTTTTCTACAATACAGCAAAATGTCAGCTGTTGTTTCCACCACTATCCAGTTGCTTCCTCACAGCACACTCAGCCTCCAATTATCAACACGGTCATTGTGCAACTGATGTCTCCACTGCCATAAAGTAGTGCTCCTGACATCAGACAAAACCTGAGAAAAAGTAACAATCATTTCCTGGCTACATATATCATTGACCTCAATAAGTTTTTTACTATGGACACGACATTTGATTAGAGTTGTTAGGAGGCTGTCTCAGTCTCCTTCTGTTACACAAGACTAATGTTTTCCCTGTGTTTATGCAAGTTTTCTCAAGCAATAAGTACTCCTCATTCCAAAGGGAGTACTACATCACCCCATCTGTCACATTATCTCCCTGTGTTTTATACAGTCCAGTCTCTTCATGGGCACCTGATTCCTACGGGCATTCGTGTGATCTCTTTGTGACTCCCTCCAGGCCTTGCTTCCAAAATTAACACTGTCTAATTTTGAACAGACTAAGCTAAAAACCTACTCACACTACCAACATACTAGACCTTGTGACAGAATCTAATATGCAGTGCATGGCCCACAGATTAAAGCTGACAGCTCTTACAGAAAAGAAAGGATAACTTTGTTTGGGTAACAGTACTGTCCTTTCTTTAAATGATGTAGACTGGAGCCCAGGGCTCATAACACAAAGCCAGTTTCTTCCTAACACTGTAGAGTGGAGCCCTGGTTTGAAGCCAAAATGTCTGTCCTCATTAAATATTAGTAAGTTGGACAACTCAAACTGCAAGGCCAGCTTTTTCTCTGATAAGAATATCTTTCTTGAAGAACTAGAACCTTGTCTCTAGGCCTGGAGTTTCTGTTATGAGCAAGAGTGGTGACTTTGGCTTTCATTTCCAATTCTTCACCTATTTTAGATGTCAAGCTGAGACCTCGGGCCACAGCATTTCTTCTGTCTTTTCCTAACAGAGACTGAAGTGGTATCCTGGGCCCACAGTTTAGCCTGTTTGTCTGAAAGAATGTCAAGTAGTGTTCTAGGCTCAAAACAACAAGCTTGTCTTTATGCAAGGGAAACTAGAATGGAGACTTAGACATGTGACACTAAGCCTGGACTCTCCTCACAGGAATTAGAGTGCAGGCCCAGGCTTCCAAGTTCAAAACCATCCATTTTATAACAGACTAGACAAAACAACTACTACCCTACACCCAAAGTAATCCCTGTGAACAGAAACTCATGTGGAGTGTGTGGCCCACAAACAAAGCTGTCTTCTCAGGACAAAAGAAAAATGGAGGCCACCATTCATACTAGCAACACTGTCTTTTCTTGAAAAGATGTGGAGTGGTGACATTGGCCCAAGGCACAATACCTTTCTTTTCCTTAAAAAATGTACAAGGAAGACTGGAACTCTAGGCATGAAGCCTGTCCTGTCTGAAAACTAGTAGATCGAAGAACTTAATGTACAAGACAAACCTATCTTCAAGTAAGAGAACTTTATCTCAAGATTTAGACCTCGTCTTCTACCTAGATTTTTAATCAGGAACCAGAGTGCTGACCTTGGTTTGCAGTTCCAATCCCTTCCCCTATTTCCAGGAAGTAGAGTTCAGAAATTGGCCCATCGTATTTCTTCTTTTTCTAACAGAGCCTGAACTGATGGCTTGGACCAACAGTTCTAAGCCTGTCCTCCCTGATCTATTGTTGAGCAGTGTCCTAGGCCCACAACAACAAGCACATCTTTATGCAAGGGAAACTAGAATGGAGACTTAGGCCTGCAACACTAAACCCGGATTCTCCTCAAATTAGAGTGCAGGCCTACACTCCCAAGTTTAAGACCATCCAATTTATAACAGACTAGAAAAAATAACTACTCACTCTACACCCAAGGAATCCTCTGTGAACAGAAACTCATGTGGATTGTATGGCCCACAAACAAACAAAGATGTCTTTTCAGCACAAAAAAGAGTAGAGGCAGCCATTCATACCAGCAACAGTATCTTCCCTTGAGAAGTTGTGGAGTGGTGACAGGTGACCAAGGTACAATGCTTATCTTTTCCTAAAAAAAATTATAAGGGAGACTGGCATAAAGGCTGTCCTCTCTGACTACTAGTAGCTAGGAAATTTAACTCACAAGCCTATTCTCAGGAAAGGGAATCATATCTTGAGACATAGGAACTTATCTCCTGCCTTGATTTTTAATCAGGAACTAGAGTTTTGACCTTGGTTATGAGCTCCAATCTCTTCCCCTCTGGAGAGGGAATTGTAAACTGATAAGGTTTTGCAATCTGAGAGCTCTATCAAGGGTTGCCTCACCTCAATGAGCTCTCCTAAGAATGGGTAAGTACTGTTTGGGGAACAAGTCTGTGTTGCTCTGAGGCTGAAAAGTATGCTCATAACCTGAGCAAAAGCAATTGCAAAAGATCTTAGCAGGGTGTGGGCTGGGTGATTGTGCAGAAGACGATCTTATCTTAACCAGCAATTGTATGCTCTTGTATAAAAACAGCTTGCAAAAATGAAAGGATGCCATTGCTCCACCATCAGTGGGCAGTGGACCTTCTGATTTCAGCTTTCTGTCTTCTTTCTTTCCTTAATCTCCCACCATTGTCACTCAAGTACATTCTCCAGAGCTGCGCTGGATATGGCAGGACTTACCACTTGCTGGATGCCCCAACAGGGACCCGGGTATGGGAAGATCTTAAAAAAAGATAAAGAAAGGAGACTCTTTTAGGAAAAGCATATGCAATAGAGGAGGAAGGAGAAAATACAGATCACAGCCTGGTAGAATTTAAGGAAAAACGTGCATTAGATAAATTTAAGGAATAGACTCTAATAGTCAGGAGTAAAGAATTTTGTACAAATGCTTAAGGCTATGCTTAGAGCTAGAAACTATAAAGCAAAAGGAGAACAATTAACAGAAATTTTAAGTTTTGTGCAAGAAACTTGTCCTTTGTCCCCAGAGGAGAGAGATCTAGGAGAAGATTGGGAAGCCATTACACGGGTGCTGTACCTCTGAAGGGCCTGATAAGATCCCCATTTTTACATTCTCCTTATGGACTTTAATAAGAGATTGTCTTGAGTCTACCTGGAAGGATCAAAGAACCCCAGAAGGAGAAGATAATGAGTGGATTGCTACACTGAGAAGGAATTTGGAGGGGCGTTAGGACTTTCAAACTTCTTCACCACCATCTGCTTCTCCGCCACCATTGCTTCCTGAGTATGAACAAGAAATAGAGAAGGAGGCTCACAGAGATCAGCAGGCAGAGAGAGGAAAGGGCAGTCAGGAATGGACTATAACTGGCTAAATCAGCACCCCCAGGGAAGTTACTAATACTGATGATAGGGAAATATGAATATGTGCATGACCTCTGATCTATATTTGTCTGTTATATGTAATATGGTGGTTCAGGTAAGAATTCTAATTATGTCCTCTCTGGATGGTATCAGCTAGTTCTTATATTTCTCTTTCATTATTTTTCATTCTTCGGTTTTTCTCTTCCTTCTGATTTAGTTCTAGATTTCCGTCTTCAATATCACTGATCCTTTCTTCCATTCAGTCAACTCTACTTCCCAAGCTTGCAATTTCATTTTTCAACTCTTGCAGTGTGTTCTTTATCTACAGAAGGTCTATTCCATTCTTTCTGAGGTTTTCAAATCTCTTTGCTCATCTAGTTGTTTTTTCAATTCCTGAAATTGTTGATATGACTTATTTTGGATCTCACTGTTTTTCTAAGTCCCATACTCAATTCTCTGTCATTTAAGTCACATATTTCTATGTCTGTAAGCTTATTTTCTGGAGACTTTTCTCTTTCTTTCTGAGATGCCTCCCCTTTTCAGTCATTGTTGGTTGTTCATGCTGCTTAATGAACTATTTCTCTGCCTTGGCATTAATGGAAGTGTATTCTGCTGTTTTTCCAGAAAGAATATTTATTATATAAAGTCTCTCTTTAGCCTGTTGCAAAGAAGACGTTTTTCTTTTGGTTTCCAGTAGGTGTCATCTAAGCCTCTTGGATTCCTGCTTCATATAAAGCCTTAATAATGCCTTTTTTTCCCCTTAGAGATTTTAATCACACTTGCTACTCAGTCTCAGTCCCTCTCAGTGTTAGTGACAGTTTCAGTAGCACTTGCTCAGATTCCCCTGGGACTCCACAGTGATCGGTCTCAGAGGATATGGAGGAGGGACTCTCAGGGTTGGAGAATGGGGGCTATGGCCCAGCCTCAGTCTTGCAACTATGGCTGGTAAAAATCAACTGTTGTTTCTCTGCCGTTCCTGCTTTTCTGCCGTCCCCATTTCTCTGCCTTCTGCCCTGATGACTGGGCACTTCTGTCGGTTGCATGGAGCTCACAGCAATCCCAGGCAGGACTGTTCAGGGAAGTCGCTGCACCTTCTCCGCCTCCCCTCCTACAGAGAGCTCCAGGGGTAAGAGGCAGCTTCTTTGTTTCTCTCAGTCACGGGAGAGCCTGGGGTTCTGACCTGTGGTAGACCTTATGCACAGATCCTATGCTCAGATGTGCTGGTGTGTGGTTTGGGTGTTTTTTGTTGAGTTTTAGATGTTTGGCTTATTGTTGTTTTAAAGGGAGAGACCTTAGGATGTTTCTCTTTTTGCCATGTTTCTCCCTCTGGTGCAGGCCCTGGTGTGTTGCCCCTCCCTGCTGGCAGGCTTGCCAGGAGCAGCCTCCACTCCTGGGTTCTCCAACTGCTCGCATTCACAGTGTCCTCCACTGCTCAGTGTAGCTCCCAGTCTCACCACAATACTGGCTTCTCAGCAGCACAGAGACATACCAGCAGTGGCGACTGTGAGTCAGTGAGGCAGCATTCTTGTGATGCCATACCCCATTCTGGGAACTGGCAACAATGATTTATTCTAAGGTTTAAGGGATTATAAAGAACAGAAATTGTCATGGGCATGGAATAAACAAATCTCAAGGAATCTGAGGACAAGAAACTCTAGATAGGTGCAATACAGCCTAAAGTCTATAATTGTTTGCTCAGCAAAAGGCCTAAAATGTATACTAAAGTAGTCTTCAGACTGTTAGCTACTCTCATAGGAGCTAAACCTGGTTTCCTATCTCTCTTTCTCTTTGCATTTCTGCTCCATTCTCTTCTCTCTGTAGACCCATTTTCTCTGCTTACAAATGACTGTATCCAGTCCTTCTGACCTTTCAGTTCCAGTGCCTACCACAAGCTAGCATTAGTCTCTGGGCCCCTGAGTTCATTGATAAAGGCATGTGGCATGTTGACCAGCCTTTAAGTCAGGTGACTGTCCTGGGCTCTCCCAGGAGCTCTTGGGAGGTGGTACCACCTGAATTGTCAGAGGAGAGTAGGGTGGGGTTTTACAAATGACCTGCTTTTATTATCACCAAGAGACCAAGTCCTTTATTTTTAGTTAAAGCCGAGAGCTGGGTTCGCTACAAATTTACAAAAAGAATGTGGCTTTTGGTGACTGTCAGTGTGGCTGGGTCAGTGTCATTCCAGTATCTAGGTTTCTAATTGCCGACAACAGTCTCGTGGCTTCTCACCTTAAGTTCCATGTTTTCCTCTCATAATACAGATTGCATGCATGGTGTGCATCTAGCAGCCTTAGGACAGCAAGAATTTGGAGTTTGCTGTGGCATGAGTAGACAGGACACCATAGCTGGCTGATCCTAGTTTGCCGCATGAAGCCCTGTCACAGTGCTTTCCGCTGTGTGGACCTGGGGAGAAAGCATGAGTGCACGTGTACCGAGCCTTCTTCCCTGCCTAGCTGCTGACCTTTCCAAAAGACCAAGGTGATATGGCTCCCAAAGGCATTTATGAGGGTATTGTGTAGGCTCTGTTTTTGCTGAAATGACAAACTGAATTACTTCTCTTTCATAGAGGTCCTTCATGGATTTTATTGTTGGTTGGGTACAGTGAACTTATAGCTCATTAAATGTGGCTGAGAATTCCTTGAATGTGAGTTCTAGAACAGTGCTTCTTGAGTTACTTTCGGTGAAGACCCAGTTTTATTTTGTGTTTTAATTTATAATCCATTACAGACTGATGTGTGGTCTTACTGTTTAGGACTAATTCATGCTGAATGTTGAATTCACCACCCGTTTCCTAGCACCCAAATTCCTTTTCACATGCTCTGTGAGATGGGGCCCCTGATCATATGCTTGGATGTCAGGACAAAGTCCAATTGCTGTAAACATTTCTGAACTGTACTTTTGATTCCAGTACTTAACTTGATGCAGACCAGTTTGTGGGCTGACGCCAGTCTGCACACCACACTTTACATATCTCTGTTCTCTGCTTTTGTGTGTAAAGGTCTGAAAGCAATCACATTTTTTGCTAACACATTCTCATTAGTTCTAATTCTGAGATTGTCTAGATGACTAGAAACTCAGGTTAGGCCACTGCATTGAATGAAGTCAACTTATTGCTAAGAGCTGAGTATCTGCTTTAATCACTGATGATTCTTCCACAGCATGAGGAGCTAGAGAGTGAATATGACCTGTGGTGACCTGGTTGCTATATTAACATGACAATATTTTTCCAGCTACTGAGAATGTCAGTGAAGTCCTGGCATCTAATTCTAAAAGTACACCTTGAATTTTTGTCCAATTCATATATAGAGGGCATTTTATGTTTTAAAACTTTTAGTGTAAAAGTATAGTATTTGGAAGTAAAAATAAAGAGAGAGACTAAAATGACAGTTCCCGTGACTTCCTGTTCTCCAAATGCCCTGCTGACAGAATGGAAGTGATAGACCACCAGTCAGTGAGAAGGATTGTGCCTCTTCTCCCTGTGAAACCTAGAAATGCAGAAATGCAGGCACCTGTCAAGCCCACTCCCCAACCAAGTTTGTCTGCCACTGTAGAAAGAGTTACAAAGGAAGGTGGTGCGAGGCTGTCCAGGTGAATGTGAAAAGACCTTGGGAACTCAGCTCTGGTTCCATTGTGGCAATCACCACATGCCTGTGCTTTTTTTTTTAAGAAAATAAGTTCTTTGGATTCAGTTATCCATTCAGGTAGGAGTTATTTATGGATAACACAAAGACAAATATTTGTGCCATGGACACTGCCTTATAAGAGTTTTAAGTTCATTGCTGGTTATAAAACCTAGAACATATCAGTGAATTGTAAGTACCTTAGAAGCTGTTTAATAATGCTGTAGGTCAGATAAAGGAGAGATTAGGTAAAGGTTTGCAGGTATGGTTTATATATAAGCATTCGCATGCACGTCAAATGCGGGTGCTACATTTTCAATAAAAACAATTATTTGGTTAGCAAATATTTGTTGGGTGCCCGTAATGTCCTGGGAACTTTACTAGGTAAGCAATGAGACTGCTATCCTGCTCCTTCTGTCCCCCACAAGAGCTTAGAAGCCAGCACAGAAGTTTGACTGTTAGGTAAATAATTGCAAAGAGGGGAGATGAGTGCCAGATTGGAGGTACACAGGGTGATAGCAGCATATAACAGGGTGCTGATCTGATCAAGGAGTCAGGGAAGGCCGCAGAGAAAGTTAAAGTGTAAGCAACTAATGTCTCATACCTATAAGACTCACTTTTTATTTCTTTTGAAAGATCTGTTTTTGGAAGTCCCTATGAAGATGTGATTCAGTTTGGTGTTGCAGGATAGCTTATATAAGAAATAAATTACTTCCAATCACAAGCCTCATGTCATATTTTTCTTCTATCCTGGAAAGTATCAGAAAGGGCGATTCCTTCTTGTATAGTGGATATGGACACTACCCCAAAAGGCCACAAGATGGCATGTAACCAATAGTATTGTTTCCCATCTTCCTTCGAATACTTACTGAAGTTTTAAATTATTCATTTATAATTGAAATGTACTGCATCTGCTTTTCTAAAAATATGAAAAAATGGACTAATTCAAATTTATCCTCACAGAGGCCTTTTATGAAAATGTCTTCATCATTAGAGAGCATAACAGTAATAATATCTGTGCCTTTTCTCCAATCATAACTCTAGTTTCCTAAACTGTGTAATCCATGGAGGAGGCCCAGGTTCAGAGGAGAAGAGTTGATGACCTACCTGAAGAACAAGAAAGCTGAGAGAATGTAAGAGAAAATATGTTAAACTATCACGAAGAGGGAAGAGACTATGACCTGGTATTACTTTTTATTATCAACATAAAACAAAAACTTCTACTTGAATAATTTGTGAACATGTATAGTATATGAACTTTACAAGGTGCTCTGTAATCCCATAATCATCATTGTAAAAGTGTTTCCTAGAACTTCACTTATTTTTATATTACTAAACCTGATATTATCTCATTCGTGAATTTTTCCTTGATGTGATCTTAAGCGCTCTAGTGTCTTTCAGGCCCTGTGACATCATTCAGTCCATCTAATTAATTAATAAAAAACTACAAGCTTCCCTTCTCATCTTCCTTCTCTAAGTGGAGATGTCAGCACCCAGTATCCATGTAGCTGAGGGCAAAGTAAGGGAGTGCTGTTGCACAGGCAGCTTGCCTGTTGTTAAAGTTTGCCCAGCACTGAAGGTTACTAGGGTGCAGCATTTTCACTTTTAAAATTGCGACAGTCCTGGCCAAACCAGGATGAGTTGGTCACCTATTGATTCCATAAAAGAGAGTAGTTCAGGGAGTGGTTGCGGAGAGAGGGTGATGGAGGAAGTATGATAAAATATTCAAATAAGAGACATCTGAGTGAAGGGGATGTAAGAGTTCTTGCAACTTTTCTGTAGGTTTACAATTATTAAAAAACAGACCAACCAAAACACTGCAGCAAGATATCTTCTTGATGACATAGAGTGGTAGGTTTGGGCTCTGGAATCAGATAAAATAGGGACTCAAACTCTTATTTTACTACTAATTAGGTATGTGATACTGGGCAAGTCACTTAACTCTTTTGAGACTCAATTTCTTCATCTATAAAATGGGCATAGTACTGTTAATAGTACT
Source organism: Macroglossus sobrinus (assembly GCA_004027375.1). Classification (NCBI taxonomy): domain Eukaryota; kingdom Metazoa; phylum Chordata; class Mammalia; order Chiroptera; family Pteropodidae; genus Macroglossus; species Macroglossus sobrinus. The sequence continues at coordinate 185,796 of PVKZ01002332.1, read as the reverse complement.
TGCGTATTGTAAGGTTATTTTGAGGCTTAAATGAGATATGTGTAAAATACTCAGCACAGTGCCTGGTACATAAATTCTAAATAAAAACTGTATTTGCTATTATTTTAAATGCAGAAATGGGTTTTATTTCCTTATGACAAACTTAGGAGCAGCAAATAATTCTACACTGATAGAATGGTTAAAGCTTAAAGGAGCAGGTAAACAGATGTTAAGAGAGAACCAGAAATAGCCTGTGAAGATGGACTAAGCTTTCAGGAAACTAGAACAATTACTGAGTCTTCTTTTAAAAATTACCATTAGTGCTTATGAATCACAATGAAGTTATTTATGCTTAAGTGTAATTTCTCTGGCACTTACTTTTATTTGTGAAGAATGAGAGTCTATCATAACAAAGCTCATCTTTAAAAACAAACAACTCAGCACATATGAATAACGAAAAGTATCATCAGGCAGCAGGCCATGACAGAAAGAATATCATTTTTTGGTACTTGCGGCAGATTGCCACAATGTACTGAAGTCCTTCCAAGAAAAGTTTGAATTTGAACATTTAAATCAGTTTAAATACAGTATATTTCTTAATTATCATAAAAACATCAATACATTTTTAAATTTCTTAAAAATGTATTTTGTTTAATTTTTTTATTTTGAGAATTTAACATTTAAAGAAGTACATAAAAATGATATACTAGACACTTGTTCTTACTATCCACCTAGAATTGACAAATGTTAAGTTTATCATATTCACTTTAAATTATTCATATAAATGAATAAGTAAATAAATCTGTTAACTATGCATATTAATAATATATATTATATAAAATATATAAATATTACAGATAAAGTTACAGTACCTGTGACCCCTCTTCTCCCTTCTACACACTACCTTCACCCTCCTCCCTACCCTGTTCTTAAAATCCATTGGTCTGTCATGCAATTTGATTAGAGCTTGTACCCATACATCATGAAGATATTGATTGGTTTGCTGAGTTACAATGATCCTCTAAGAATAGACAAATTTTGTTATATACCACTGAAAAAACATTTAAAATATTACCTAAAGCATTATACAGATTTAATGCAATCCCCATCAAAATCCCATCGGCATTTTTTTAAAGATATGGAAAAAATCATCAGATTTGTATGGAAGCATAAAAGACCTCGAATTGCCAAAGCCAGCCTGAGAAAAAAGAACGAGGCTGGAGGCATCACTCTGCCCAACTTCAAATTATACAACCAAGTGACAGTAATCAAAACATTATGGTATTGGCAGAAAAACAGATACACAGACCAGTGGAACAGAACTGAGAGTTCAGAAGTAAACCGTATTTACATGGGCAAATAATTTTCAACAAAAAAGCCAAAATGTACAGTGAAAAAAGGAAAGCCTCTTCAATAAATGTGCTGGGAAAACTTAAAAGCCACCGGCAAAAGAATGAAACTAGACTGTTGTCTATCACCCACGCACCAAAATTAACTCTAATGGATTAAGGACCTGAATATAAGACCTAAAAAAATAAAAAGCATAGAAGAAAACAGAAACTAAACTCAAGGACCTTAAAGAGGTTTTTATGAATTTGACCTCAAAAGCAAAGGAAGTAAAAGCTAAATAAGTGAATGGGACTACATCAAATTAAAAAGCTTCTGCTCAGCAAAAGAAATCATTATCAAGGTAAAGAGACAACCATCCGAATGGGAAAATATATTTGCAAGCAATGCCTCCAATAAGGGCCTAATATCCAAAATATCAAAGAACTCATACAACTCAATAACAACAACAACAAAAAAAACAAACAATCCAATCAAAAACTGGGCAGAGGATCTGAAAAGATGCTCAATATCGCTAGCTATTAGGGAAAGGCAAATGAAAACCACAATGAGATACCATTTCACACCTGTTAGAATAGCTATAATCAACAGGACAAGTAATAACAAGTGTTGGAGAGGATGAAGAGAAAAAGGAACCCTCATACACTGCCAGCGGGACTGCAAATTGGTCCAGCCACTATGGAAAATAGTATGGAGGTTCCTCAAAAACTAAGACTTGATCTACCATATGATCTAGCAATCCCTCTACTGGGTATTTACCCCAATGACTTGAAAACCCATATCCAAAAAGGTATTTGCACACCGATGTTCATAGCAGCATTATGGGCTGGTGGGGAAGAGGAAGAAGCCAGAGCTGGGTGGGACTGTGACTGGGAGAACTGGCTAGCTGGTTGTCCTGGTGGGAAGGCAGCAGTATAGAGGGAATGCCCGAAACCCAGCTGAAGCTCATTTCATTGAGGTTCAAAGAGGGATGCTGGGGTTGGGGTCTAGTGCTGTGAATAGCCCAAGGTAGCCAGGGATTCGTGGCAGCAGAAAACCTAATCTCAAGTGGCTGCCCCATTCTGTTGTGGTCTGGGCTCTGCCCATGCCTGGAGATGGTAAATGTACTCTTACTACACATTCATTCATTCATTCATTCAGCTACATTTATGGCTCTTCTGCCTCTGTCAGGCCCTGTGCTTGGTACAGGGGTTGGTGTGAGTAGGCATGCCAAGAAACTGTAAAGGCTAGAAGGAATGGGGTGAATAGAGAGTAAACAGAGGTCCTTGCCCTTGAGGCACACCCAGCCACAGTGCTGTGTGGTTTTGGTGCAGGAACAAAAGATTATAAACAAGAGGATACTTTCTGCTCAGGGAGGAAAAAGTTTATTCACATAAAGAGTGATAGATGACAAATGGAGAATTGGATGAATTGGATGAATGCAGGATTCGTTGAGGCTAAGGTGGTGGGGTAGGGGTGGGAGTGTCTTCCCCTGCAGACCAGAAGAAAGTGTTAACAAAATTATAAAAAATACAAAAGCATCATTTTGTCTATGTATTTATTGTTGGTTTCATTTAAAGCTTAAGAATATTCTCTCTGGTTTATGCTCAAATGCTTTAACATTTAGAAATCGGGGGCTTCATCAAGGGCTGTTGACCTGAAGAGGAAGGTAGTGTAGTTCAATGGTCAGGACCGGGGCCTGAATCACAGCTCTATCACTTTCTAGCCAGGTGACACTGAGTCAGTTAGCTAGCTCCTGTGGGCCTCGGTGTCCTCATCTGTAGTAGACACATAGTAAGACCTCAACCAGTGAGCTATCAGGATTGCAGTTTTTATGACCTTAAAATCTTAGCCTTTCAAAAGGGCTGATTCCCCCTCTAAGAAGAAATGACATTTCAACTCCAAAAATCTGATCCACAGAAAATTTAAAATGTTGCCATTAGTATTATTTTGTGTTTTCTTAGCTCTATAGTTTTTTTTTATGCTCTATATTATAATAACAATATATGGCAATGAATTTATATATTGAGGGCTTCCTTTTCTGGGGCACTTTGTTTCTCACTTACCTCTCCACCAAACACTTATTGACATTGACTATGTGCTAACTAAAAATAAAAGGCCAGAGTGAGAGGCAACAAGGATTAATTTGAGATCCAAAAATTTCTCCAGGAAGTAGTGATTTGGAAAGAAACCCAAATAGTGTCCTTATTAGAAGACAAAAGCAAGAGGATTTATGAGAAAGGAAAGTGTAATAATTATATCAACAGAAGGAAGGCATTTCTAAGTCATTTCTTTTGGTGCAAAAGCAACATAAGAATGCTAATTCTAAACAACATTTAAAGTGTTCAGTCCAGCAGCCATTAGTCTGGTAGTCATAATATCTGCTTTTTTTGTTATCTTTACAGTTCTTAGGACACAAGGTTGCTTTAGGTCCAGTTCAAAGGTTATTTGCATTCTAAAGATTTGAGGCATAAAACTTGCAAGTCAGTTCCTCTAGCATAGCAACTCAGGCTCCATTTTAAAGTAACACTGTTTATATTATTTTTTACAGTGTAAAGAATGATTAGAACGGTTTCTGTTCTCAAGGGGTTCATAGTCTTTCGGAGACAGAAATATAACAAATACCTGAAGTTCTGTAACAAATATTGTGACAGAAGCATGTTGTGGCTCAGTACTGGCTCCAATGTAGGGAGGAGACAAGATAATTAAAAATGTTAATCAGGCTACATTCAGAAACCGCAATGTACTGATCAGCCCTGCAGCCAGGCCAGGAAGACACCTTCAAAACAAGAAAAGATTTCTTCTGGGATTACTAACAACCAGAAGTTATTCCCTATGGCTAAAACCATGGGGAACCTATAAATTAAAGGCTAGAAAGGCCTTTTCCTCTACAGTATTTTCTTACCTTTTCACACTACTTACTCTTTCCCTTCTTCATTGTATGTCCATATAAAAGGAAATGGGAACTAAAGAATGACATATAAAATGAATTCCCTGAACTCTCAGGATGTATCTCAGTGCCTTTTCTCTCTCTCACTGTCTCTCATTGTCCCTCTCACTGCCCCTCACTCCACACACTGTCTGTGGAGTGTTACTCCTTTTCTAATAAACTTTCCTTTTGACTCTACCTTTGACGTGTGTTGAATTCTTTCTTCACTCTTCACTAAATGACCCTCTTCTCTCTGTGCTGGGATTGGTCTCCCCGTCGTCATTTGAGGAAATTTGCAGTGGTGAGTTGAGCTGTGCTTCACAGACCCAGAAAAGGCATTCTGGAGGCCTTACAGAAGGAAAATAATTGGCCATTAGGAAAGTTTTAATGTTTGTTTGTTTATTTTTGCATATAGCATTGGGATATAGTGCCTATTGCTTAACTTAATTTTTTTTTATGAATAGTTCTCATATTCATGAGTAAAAGTCTCACTATATTGTTTTGGAGTTATGAGAGAAGGGATTCATTTTGTATAGTAGCATGTCATTGATTATTTTAGAGCTCTTCTAAAACACTTCTGTTCATTTCCTCGCAGCTGTAGCTCCAAATTGCACCTGATTTCAACTCAGAATATACACGGCACTGAGAATGCGAATTTCTCTATTTCGGCCTCTGGTGACATGAGTTCCTGTAGCTGAACTCCAAAAAGTGAGTCATATGTATGAGTTTATTGTCTTAAGTGTTGGATGAGGAGTCCTCCATGTAGACAGATCCAACTCTTCCGGGCTCTCCGTGGCCAGTGCAGATGATGAAGTGCTGAGTTTTCTTAGGCATTGTGAGTTATTTTCATGAGTGTGCTGTTGCTATGTAACCTGCTACTTGCCTAAGAAAATCCACTTAATTTCTATGAGAAGTCAATGAAATTTAGAGCACCACATGGAAGAGAGACAATGTCTTGAGAAATGCAAAAGCTGAGCTCATACTGTTGATTCTCTCTCAGACCCCAGTTGCCCATGTGAGGTTCTGATGGCGATGGTATGGTGGTGATCATGGGGTGGGGTCATTCTTGTGAATACAGTCATCTCTGGAGCCACCCAAGGGGGCTGGGCAAAGCCAACAAGAGATGGGTTATAGCAGCAATCCCCAACTATTTTAGCACCAGGGTCTGGTGTTGCTATGATAATCTAATGCCCGATGATCTGAGATGGAGCTGAGGCAGTGGGTGATGCTAGCACTGGGGAGTGGCTGTAATATAGATGAAGCTTCACTCTGCTCACCTGCCACTCACCTCCTGCTGTGCGGCTTGTTCCTAACAGGTCATGGACTATGCAGATATATGGCCACGAGGATGGGGACCCCTCCTCTACAGTGTCTTGTTTTGGTCCTTTTTTCTACAACCTGATTCAAATTTCCTGCCCTTGTCATGTTTTCTCTCCCACTTCTAGACATGTTTGTATTGTGTATAAATCTGTTTTCTAATATTTACTTAGTGTTCTGTATTAAATTAGAGCTAGTGATTGTCTTTTTCAATTATTTTTTGCTGCACATGAAATACCAAATCAACTTCTGCCATTTGTTAGCAGGTGAGCCCTGACAGCTGGTGTCAATGATTCTCTGAGCGGCTCATGATGGTAACTGCTGAGTCCTGATAGGATGAATTTCCTCGAGGTTCTCTCAATCCTAACCCTGATCACTGAGAATACAGTGGGAATAATTGCACACACAGTAAGGCGTGATGCGAGTCTTTATCTTTTATACATTTAAATGATAGTTTTATTGATTCTAGTGAAGATTGACAGTGTATAGTTCAACAAATTCAGCTGATGAAATGCTCCAAGATGCTGTCTGTCTCCTTTTCATAAATAGTTGAAAATAAGAAGAATTTATACTGTATGCTTAACACAAGATTCACTTTTTGGGAGAAGCAGGAATAAGCTAATGAGAAGCAGAACAGAATGATTGGTTCACATTTTCTTGTTAGGTTGGGATGCCATGGTGCTGACATTCTATGGCTCAGCGACACCCTGGCCTTTGCGAGGGCCTGGATAATTGCCAAAATCACCTAATGGTGGAGCTGTTTTGTCGCCTAGTTCTTTCTGAAATTAATGATATAGATTGAAAGTGACCCATGCTGTGTTAAGAAATTAGGAAAATAGAGAAAACTATAAAGAAAAATACAAAAACTCAAGTAGACTGAGATTGTTGGAAAGAAAACATTTAAGGGCACACACACTTCAAATTTTAACAAAATTAGGATCATTCACTGCTTATTTTTTGGTCCTAATTTTTTACTTTACATTTTATCATGAGCATTTTCCTATGACATTTTTCAAAAGCACAAATTTTAATAGCTATGCAACATTTCACTTGTAGTGAAAAACACAGCTTTAACTATTCCCCTGTTGCAAAAACACTGATATTTCCTTTAATTTCTTACTATTTCTATTTGTTTTGCTTTAATAAATAGCACTCTAATAGCATATCTAAATCTAAAATCATCTCTATGATAAATTCCTAAACATAGAATGATTGGGATAAAATATATGATTGCCTTTCAAGATTTTAATATTGTCAAATTGTTTTTCATAAATTTAATAACTGTAACATAAGTTTTGTGGGCAATTTTTTTTTAGTCAAAATGAAAGTTTATTAGAAAAGGATAACACTCCAGACAGTGTGGTCTCCTCTCAGAGGCAGAGAGTAAAAGGGACCTGTGGCAATTTTCAATATTTCAGAAAGCCTAAAGAAAATCATAAATTCATCACAACTAAAATAGTCATTTTTCTTTTAGACTGAATTTATATTAACTCTGTAGGGTAATAGCACCTACCTCATAGTAGTTGCTTGCATTAGCCAAAGTTATCTAGAGAAACAGATCCAATAGAATATTTACATGCATGTTTATGTGTATATGCTGTATGTGTATACATAGATTGATTGATTGACTGATTTTAAGGCATTGGCTCATGCAGTTATGGAGGCTGAGAAGCCCCATGAGCTCCAGTATAAAGGTATAAGTTCCATGTTGAGTCTGAAGGCCCAAGGAGACCCATCTCCCAGACTAAAGGCTGTCAGGCTGAGAGAATGAATTCTCTCTTGCTCAGGCTTTTGTTCTATTGAGGACTTAAATGGATTGGATGATGTCCATGCACATGGGGAAGGGACTTTGCTTTACTCAGTCTATGGATTAAAATGTTAATCTCATCCAGAAATACCCTCACAACATACTCAAGTAGCAAGAGGCAACACCTTGAGCCTAATAAGGCAGTGGAGAAAAACTGTATCACCACCAAAGCGTTCCTTTTATTTTCTGTGAAGCTACTTGATTTTCCAGTGCAACATCTGGAATATCCATGAGATGTTTCTCTAAGATTTTGTCTCTACTGGAAAAACTATTCATTATCCTTAGTGCACTGGCAAAGTCCAGTTATGATACATGATATTATATTGCTCAGGGTTCTTGGTTGCGCAGACAACAGAATCCAGTCTAATTAGAAAAGTGGTTATTACAGAGTATTAAGCACCTTAAGGGATTTCTTTCAAAGACTTAAGTTTTTTTAAAGAGCAGTTTTAAGTTCACAGCAAAATTGACAGGAAAATAGAGAGTTCCCATATACTACCTGCCCCCACACACGCATAGCCTTCCCCACTGTCAACATCTCCCACCAGTGCAGTACATTTGTTACAGTTGATAAACCTACATTGATATGTCATTATCATCCAAATTTAAGTCCATAGTTTACCTTAGAGTTGGTTCACTCTTGGTGTTGTATATTCTATGGGTCTGCACAAATGAATAATGAGATATATCTATCATGATAGTATTGTAGTTTTACTGCCTTAAAAATCCTCTGTGCTCTGCCTATTCTTTTTTTCCTCAACCTCCCCTCTAAACTCCTGCAACCTCTGATCTTTTCCATTGTCTCAATGCATTACAGTTTATTTATCCACTCACCTGGTGAAGGACCTCTTGGTTGTTTCCAAGATGTTTTTGGCAATTGTGAATTAAGCTGCCATAAACATTTATGTGCAGGTTTTGTGTGGTCATAAGTTTTCAACTCTTTGCTGAAAGGAGTCATTGTGTGGTAAGAGCATATTAATTTTTGAAAAAAAATGCTAAACTATTTTCTAAAGCAGCTATGCCATTTTACATTTTCATCAGCGATGAATGAGTTCTTATTGCTCCACATCCTCATCAACATTTGGTGTTGTCAGTGTTCTTGATTTTGGCCATTCTAGTGGGTGTGTAGTGGTGATTGCTCTTTTATTTTGCATCTCCCTGATGACATATAATGTGGAGAATCTTTTCATATGCTTATTTGCCACGGTGAGTTTTCTGTTTAGCTCTGTTGCTTTGTCTTTTTGTATGAGAGTCATTATTTTTCATGAAAAAGCAGAACTTTTTGTTTCACTTGAGCAGCGATAGTCCTTTTACAAATCAGTTCTGAGCTCCCAACACATCTTTTCAAGTCACATAGAAAGTTTAAAAATATGTTGTCCAATACAAACCCAAAAGTAGGGCTAAGTGTGATTCAGGCAGGACCTACCATTTTATGGCATCCTTCCTCTGAAAGAGTTTAAGTGTGCATACCTATCGCAGCCCTATTTCATAGGCACCTCAAATGCAGTTGGCAAAAGATGGCCCTCAGGCACCCCACAATGCCCACCAGTCCAGGCCAGCCAGAGCCCATCTTCTGCTCCCAACATCAGGGCCAAAGAAGCCATGAAAGGAGCTGTGAGCAATCTCTTGTCAGGGCTCTGCTCACTCCCTTCCTCTGCTACCCTTGGCCTCCCCTCCTCATGCCCTCAGGAAGCATTAGCCTTGGGAGGGGCCTTAGTTTTTGCTTGATAAATGTGTGTATGTTATTATTGTTATGACTACAAATGGGAGTCATCCCTAGGGGCAACAATTAGAAACCATACCCAACATTATTTTTCTTTCTCTGTATATACAGTACTAGAAGCAGCCTTCCCATTTCTACAAAATTCTCAAAAAGCCCTTCCTTGAGATTTTTAAAGGAATACACACTTACCCCAAAGGCCTGAACAAAGGTCATATAACTTGACTTCTTTCCTTCAACCCACGTAGACAATTCAAGTTATGACTTCAAATTGAGGATCCGGTGACACTGGAGGCTAAGCTTCCAACATCATGAAACCATTCTTTCTGGCCACAATTCATGTGAAGAGGTAAGTCTGTGCATTAAAATTGCTCTTGCAGCTATAAATCTCATGCCTACTTCATATTTACAGCCTAAGAACCTGAAAACACAGAGTGAAAGACTAGCATATCCCCATCCCTACCCTGTGCCTTCCCTCAAATGGGCAACTAAGAAGTTTAGCTTTCTAAAGAACCAAAACTATCAAGAAAGGTACATTTAAAAACTTACACTTGTCTCATTGTGTCCCACCATGCCACAATAGCTTTAAAGCACAGCCAAAACAATAGACCTAGGGCTGATTGCAGTTTTTTAAAGTCAGGCAAGCTTAGGATGAATAAAATGATCTTTCCAATAAAATGAGCTATACAAACAAGGACAGGTGTTTCAATTAAATGACTTGCCAGCTTCTACACTGTTCGGTTTACATCAACTGGAGACTTACTGTGAGCCTGGGGAGTAAAGGCAACAGCTGTAGACAGTCCTCTTCTCACACTGGGACAGGAAAGCAGGGCACATCTAGAGTATGGTCTGAGGTCCAAAGGACATTAATCAGTGGGAACCATAATGAGAGTTCTCAAGAGTTAACGGAAAGGCAGAAGATTGAGCAAAGGGAAGTATGGGGGTGGGGATAGGGAAAAGAGGAGTTCCAGAATTAAAAAAGCATCTTTGAAAGGCATATACTATAATTAAACATTGCATATCATACTTAAGCTAATAGTACCAACAAGTAGAGTTGTGAGTTAAACTATACCAACTTTTTTTCAAAATGTCGTATTTATTTTAGTACTTGTAAATTTTGTAACCACAACATTTGTAACACTGACCATTTTTTATTATCTTTTTTTAAAAAATGTGTCACTGGTGAATTTTTTAGGATTGTGTATCAACCCCTCTTATTCCACGTTATTTATATAACTTACCTTGAAATAATAATACTCACAGCAAGTTACAAAAATAATACAAAGATTCCCCTGTACGCTTCTCCCAATCTGCCAATGGTGACATCTCCTGTAGCTGTAGCACACTAACCAAAACAGAAAATGGACAGCACTGTTAACCACAGACCTTCTTCCATTTTAAGCATCTTTTGAAATACGCATTCATTCATGTGTTAAGCGACCCCTTCTCATGTCACATGCACCTTTCTCCACCTTTCCTCACTACTACTCCCTTTCCATCCATAAGCTGAACTACTTACATAACCTAACTCTCCATGCAGCCCCATTTCCCTATTCTGATCTCCTCCACCATTTAAGTTTATCTTGTGCTATTATGTTTTTGAAAAATAGTTCAAACCTTTTAGAATAACAAAGGAAAGCATATATTATATATTACACATATATCTATATTAAACTTTGGTTTATGCCTCAATATTTTTGCAAACATTCCTTCTCAAAAAAGAATATTTTAAAGAATCTATTTCTTCTACTTAAAATCTCTGTCTCATCAAATTCTTGTTCATCCTCTACTCTGGATAGCGTCCTAATTTGGCTGAAGGTTGGAATGTCCTTCAGCCAAATTAGGAAACCTCTGTCCGTTCTTCCAGGCATCACTTATCAGAATGTATAAATGATTCTGATGTGTTAATACACCAATAAAATGTATTAACTGTTTATTTACATATTTGTTTTCTTGACCAGACTAGTAGAACAAGGAACATTCTTCTTCCTCCTTGCTTCCTTCCTTCAACAATTACTTCCTGAGACCTACTCTGTGCCAGGTTGTACAGTGAGACCCAGCTCTGCTCTCAGGGAATTTCTGTCAGGACATGCATAATAGCTTTTGTAGGCTACTGGCAATAACTGGCCCTACATAAACATTTACTGGTTGACATTTCAAGCAATTCCTCACCCCTCCCACCAACAGCCTATGCATATGACATGACACTCATAGGTATCTTTACACACTGCAGTTCCTACACAGAATATCTGGGGCACCTTTTAAAAATTGTGAAATTCGAGTCGCCGAGCTGGTGGGGCTGCTAGTCTGAATCAGTGAGCAAGGCAGCAAACATTTACCTCCTGGTGTCCTGAAGGGGAAAAAAAGGCATTCCGCACTGAAAGCTCTCCCAAACCTTGTAACTTCACGCTTCGCAAGGCCTAACTCCAGACCTAGTACCAGGATGCAACAACATTGCTGCGTGGGCAAAGCCCCCAGGCCACACTCACCGCTACGATTTCCGTCTGAATCTCGCTCAGATTTACTCCTGACTCCCATCAGGGTGCCTCGAACTCTTCGTCAGGTCAACTCTTCGCTGAGTTGTTCATGGTACCCAGGTAGGCGCTAAGTGCCCCCCTACGCCCACACTTGTAAAACGTCAAGGACGCAGATTTAAGGACATTAAGACCTCGTCTCCTCCAGTCTTCCACTGCCCCTCGGATTCTCAGAGGAGACCAACTCTACCAGGAGGGTTCCCGGAGAGGGTAGCAAGGAATGAGCACACCCTAAAGTGAGGGTCCTTGACCCCTAGTGCAGAGTCAGCGCCGCAAGGTGCCCGGGCAGGGGCGCGACTCAGAAGCTTCCATCAATACCACCCTCTAAAATCAGAAACGACGCGTGCCAACATTAGCGTTTCCGCGCAAGACCCAAAGACAGGGCTCGAGCCTCACCCACAGGACTCCGGGACATGTCGCGCCGCCACTCCCGAGGCGCTCCGCTTCTTCTCCCATGCCCAGCGTCGCCCTGCAGCGGGCCACCTCCACCGCCGCCGGCAGCAGCGCTGCTGGCACAGCCCGGGGGACGGCCGCGGAGGCCGCAGGACAGTGCCCACCGGGGGAGGGGTCGGCCGGCCCGCCGCCCGGACGGTGTCCTCACGGCGCCCCGCGCGTCTCACCGGCTCCCCCTCTGGGTCGCCCCGGAAAACCGCCGCGGGCCCCGGAGAAGCGCGGGCCTGGGGGCGCCGCGAACAGCCGGGCTTCGGGCACTCGGCGTGACGACCCCCGGGCTCCAGCGGAGGAAGCGCAGAGGGGCGCGAGCCGCACGACCCTGCCGGGCCGTCTAGGTGAGGGCGGGCCCCCTGGGCTCGGACTGAGAGGAAGCCCGACGGAGGCGTGGAAGCAGGCAGCGCAGCCTCGGCGCGGGGAGCCCGCAGCCCAGAGAGCCCAGCGGAGGAGGCGACGACCCCGCCCCGGATCCTCCGCAGCCAATCCGCTCCCCTCGGCTGGCCTCGGCCCCGGCACCGCAGTCGCTCCCGGGGCAGCTGGCGACCTCGCGGCTACAGGTGTTCGCTGGGGGCGGGCAGGCTTCTCTTCGCTCTGTTAACTCGGCTTCTTTTAGTGCGCAGACAGCATTCTCTAAATACTCGCCCCGGGTCGGGATGCCTCCCAGTCGGAACCAACTCCGAAACGGTCTCAGCGCAGTCCGCCCGCCTGAGCCGCTTCCCACGTGGGCCCAACCTCGCTGCAGCAGCCTCGAGGCCCGGCAGGGGGCGCATGCGCAGTGTGCAGCCGGCGCAGGGCGCGCGCGCGGGGGCGCGCGGGCGCGGGGCCTGCCGCGGAGCCCCGGCGTCAGCAGCTATCCTGTGGTCTCTCTGCTTCTGTTTCCTAGGACAAAGCTTGCGCCGCTGAGAATGATCTGAATCCGCTTCTGGCTGAGGTTGCCGCTCAATTCTGTCAAAGAAGTCCCCATCTTTTAGATCTCCCATTTCCGTAAATCCGAGGTAAATGCCTGAAGCTAGCAGAGACTGTATTCAGCTTTAAATCCTAGTTACATTGAGTTGTATAACCGTTATTTGCAAAATGGGAATGATAGTACTAGAGTTGTTAAAGGATTAAAGAAGTATGTCAAAGCATATAGCCTGGTGACTAGTACAAAGTAAAGGCTCAATAAGTTTATTCGATATGGCTGACTGGTACAAAGTAAAGGCTCAATAAGTTTATTCCATATGGCCAATGGCCTGGTCCAAAACTCAAGATGGGCCAGATTCTCTCTCCCAGAAATTTGAAATAATAATGGATTAAGGCAAGAAATAAAAGGGAGTTGAAGCTGAAAAGATGCCATGACCCATGGAATGGGCCAAGCCCAGGTAATAAGGAAGGGTGAAACAAATAGGTAGAAGTAACTAATTGTTAAGAGAACAGAGACGCAATGAGATACAAAGACCACTTGAGGGACCATGTAGCAAATGAGAGATTCTGGTTACTTAAGAGGTTTTGGCTCCTACAGTGAAACCACTCCCTCCCCAACTTTTACTAAGGTAAATTAACTTCTGCTCTTTTCAAGTGGAAGTGCGTGACTAGAGGATTCCTCAGTTGTGATTGGAACAATCTGACATGACATCACTTTCTCTGCTTTCATCTGGATTAAGCTAGCAACTTAAACAGGAGTTTCCAGTTGGTTCTCTGCTCCAGAAAAGTAGGTGGTCATTGGAAGAGACCCAACTTTAACTCTGATCACACATTTTTTCATGTGCCTAAAGCAGGGTTAATATAGGAGCTGGTCCTGTATGATGATGCTTTTCACCATTAAAGATGACTGAATACTTAAATCTAATCATAAACGTTAATAAAATAACAAATTTGTTCATATTAATACCTACTCGGGACTTCAGAAAGTAACTCAAAAAAATTGTAAATGACTCTTTTTTGCTTAGAAGAATTATAAGTCCTTAGAGTAATATAAAGGTATATTGCTAGTTACTTGGTCCAATGTATTTCTAGTTTACTTAATAAACCAATCCTTAACGTTAATTAACTCTTGCAGAATTCCTAATGCAATATTTAACAATTAAAAAAAAAAAGACTGTATAAGAGCTGTGCAAGTGCTTACATTGCTATATATCAGGAACCGGATAAAAATTTGATATTGAGATAATATTAGCTTACATTTACTAGATACTTGCTATGTGACAGGAACTAAAAATGCTATAATTAAAATCGAATTTTTATTTACCAATTACCCTATAGTGTAAACATTATCCTCATTTTGTACTTTGTCGTTGCAATTAGGAAGTTCACTGAATATTATAACTGAATACCTGCAGCAATTACTTGAGCCTACTTTTTATTTCTGAGACATTTAGTTTATCAAACTGACAAATCGCTATTTCCTCATTCAATAGCTCTAGTCAGAATTTTCCAGGTAAACAATAACTATTAATTCTATTTCCTTACCAATGATACTACCAAGAGAGGAGAACCAATTAGTAACTACTGTAAACGATCTGCTAAATTTTTCTCGTCATTAATAGCCTTAAAGTTTATGTATACAGTTCCAGATCTGGAATGCGAGCGTAAGGAGACCCCTGTGAAATAAGCCTAATAACAATTATTTTCAAGAAAACAGCCATTCAAATGCCTGGAAATTGACCTGAGGACTTAAGGTAAATGAAGAATTATTTATTAAAAAAAAAATCTGGAAGTCAAAGAGAATAGCCAGAGTGACATTTGAACCACTAACCACTCCTCTCCCACCCAACCCCTTGGTTCTCAGCCAAGGATGACAGTATCCTTGGAAGGGCAGGCCACCAGAATTTCTCATCTCCTCCAGCCACCTGTTACAGGGGCTAACTAAATTCCAAGCAAGTAAGAACAGAGGTGAGGGGCTACCTTCTTTCACCCAGCCTTCACTCTTAGGGTAGAAGCGCCTTCTCAGACATGACACACAAATAGTGGACCCCTGGTCACCCTTGCCCTAGCTAATTGGTAGGACAAAGGTTCCAAACCGAGAGGCTAGTCTCACCAGAAGCCTGCTCCAAAAGTAAGAATGTCAGTTACATACCTACCACTACTCCCAGCTCAGAGCTGTGGCTCAGTAATTTCTGTCTAGAGAAAAAACCAGGATATAAAACAGGGCTCCAAACCTATCCCCAAAAGAAGCGACTTTATTTGAAAGAGTATAAATTAAAGCCAAAGGGTGCTCCAAACAGATTTTGGAACAAAGCAATTAAGCTGAAGCTGTTGCTAAACCAAAGGCCACCTAGTTTACCAGAGAAAACCAGGGAAAAGAGCCCTCCTGGCATTAGAGATAATCACAAACATTGACACCAACCCCTCCCAAAAAAACCTACCTATTCAAAGGAGCCAGGATTTAATTGGATCAGGTTGTGGAGTAATCTATACTCCAGGAGATTGTTAAAAACAAGAGAGCAATCAGCTTACAACTAGTGGGACTTAACTGGATAGGATCAAGGAGACAGTAAGGAGCCCTGCTAAAACCATGGTCATCCCATAGTGACTGTGTACATGCTCAAGGCAGTAATATCTGAGGACCAACATAAGAGGCTCCACAGTATGGAGGAAATAGACATTACTAAAATAAGTCCGATCAGACACTAAAGAGTTAAATACGCCAACCAGAATAAGGTCCAGGGGATGGGGTAGAGGTGGAGGGGCTATCAATGTCCAGAGTTGCTATAAATGGGAAGTGCAAATAGATTATTTTTTAAAGGAAACAAATGGAAATTCTGAAGCTGAAAAGTACAATACTGAAATGAAAAATACATCAGAGGGGCTCAACAAATTTGAACTGAAAGAATTAGCAAACTTGAAGACAGGTTGATAGGGATTATACAATCCAAAGAACAAAAAAAAAGACTGAAAAAAATTGAACAGAGCTTCAGAGAAATGTAGGTCACCATTAAGCCAATCAACATGTGTGTAATGGGAATACAGAAATTCCAAGTATGATTTTCAAGAAATTCTTAACATTTACAATAAAAAAGCTCAATAAACTCCAAGAAGAATACATGCAAGATCTACTTCAAATATATCATTAAAAAAAAATGCTTTACCAGTAACATCAAATGTAACAATGTAATCAAAATTAAAGGCATTTGTGCTTCAATGGACACTATCAAGGAAGGGAAGCAAACCTAATGAATAGAGGAAATATTTCCAAATCATATATTTGGTAAGGAACTTTTATCTAGAATATATAAAGATCCTTATAATTCAGTAACAATCCATTTAAAAGGGGGCAAAGAAGATGAATGAACATTACTGCAAAGAAGATACACAAATGTCCATTAAGCACAAAAAGATGCTCAACATCACTGGCCATATAGAAATTGAGTTAAAACCACAATGATATACCACTTCACAGCCACTAGGATAGCTATAATCAAGAAGAAAGATAATAGCAAGTGTTGACAAGGATGTGAAGAAACTGGAAACCTCACAAGACCTTGTTAGAGGGACTGTAAAATGGTAGTCACTTTGAAAACCAGTCTAGTAGTTTCTCAAATAGTTATCATATGACCTCAAAATTCTACTTGCAGACATATAGCCCCCAAAAATGAAAACATGCATCCACCCAAGAACTTTTACACAAATGTTCATAGCAGCATTACAGCAGCATAATAGCCATAAAAGTAGAAACAACCCAAATGTCTATCAGTTGAATGGAAAAGCAAAATGTGGTATATCCACAAAATATTATTTTATAATAAAAAAGGATACATGCAAAAACATGAATAAACCTTGAAAACATTATGCTAAATGAGATGCATCACAAAAGACCAAACAGTATATATTTTTTTATTCTCTTTATGGGAAATATCTAGAATATGGAACCATAGAGACAGAAAGTATATTTGTAAGAGTTGGCTGCACATGGAGTGGGTTAAGGGTGACAGCCAAAAGGTATATAGCTTCTTTTTTAGGTATACAGTGATAAAAATGTTCTAAAATTGATTGTGATGATAATTGCACAACTCTGTGACTATACTAAAAACTGTTAAACTGTACACTTTTAACAGGTGAATTGTATGGTATGTAAATTATATCTGGATAAAGACACAACAAAAAAGGTTCATACATAAAAAAAGACAAGTTAAATTTTTTGAGAGTTTTATTATGGAAACAAAAGGTTGTTTTATAATTAAGCACAAAATAATTTCATTCTTGATAATACGTACATATTACAAAATCAATTAGTTTATGAACCAATTCTTTTAAAGGGTTTATATTTATTGAAATTAACTTTTATTCTTTTGCAAGACCTTAGTGTACTGGAGGAACATATTTAATCTCAATATTCATTGTCATAGATATGATTCAGAAGTCAACATAAAAGACAGTTTATTTTCATCTTTGTTAAACAGCTATACAAAACTATTAACTTAAAAAAGAATTCTTTAGGAGATATTTCAAACTGTAAGTGTGGAATGCGTGTTTCTTTCTGATACTATAATTCCACTAAATACATGGTCAGATGTTCAGTGTATCTCTTACAGAGCTGCACTATATGTCAAGATTAAAATATTGCAAATTCTAAGAGACTTATAAACAGAAATCATTCAAAGATGCCTTTTGCTAAATCCAGCAAATCTTGTTCTAAAATGACCTTTTTATTATGGAGAACAAGTACAATGTTTAGAAAACTTAAAGGATGGAAAATAATTGAGGCAAATATATTCCTTTGCAACTTTCACATCTAATTTTATTTAAGCTGTTTACACATTCAAAACTTAATAGTAAAACTTAATAATGAGTTATTTCCATAAGAAATTGTTCAATTTTACTTACAACTTTTCAGAGCTGTAATTTTAATACATAATGAGATCTAAAACTATTAGCAAATAGCAACAATAGAGACTATGTATTTTAAAAACTGGACAAATGGAAAATAGCTTGAGATGTAAATCAGCAAGTAGTTATTTGCTTTAAAAAGGTTCTTAAATATACAGGATAATTCATAACATATTCCCTTTAAATATTCATGTATTTAAAATCAATTTACCAAAAAAATCGATTGACAATTTTTAGCAACCCTAATTTTATAAAACAGGCAATACTTTTATCTGCAAAAGGCATCAAAATGTTTTAGCTCAAAATAGAAAGGGCTAAAAAGAAAACTTTTTTTCAAAAACAGAACAATTTAAAAAGATGGCTATCACAGTGCCCTTCAAGAAATTCATAAATTTTTTTTTAAAAGCATATTTTTTCAGCCTCAACTTATAGCTCACTTTGACTTCCATTTCTGCTTTTCGTTGAATCAATCTGGACCATGTGGAAGAGTGCCACAACATTGAAGCTATTGGTGATTTGGGTTTAATATCCTGAAAAAAATATGCTGTCTGTATACATAAAGTAATAAAGAAAAAAGTTAGTTCCGAAATACAATGTATACTCCCTAGGTTGTAAAACCTACCAGTCTATCAAAAAGCAGCAAGATGCAGATAGCAATGGCAGAAAAAACATGAACCAGCACAGAGTCATAACCATATTCCTTATCAGGTTAAGTTTTATTTGTTGGTATTTATTTGGTATTTGGGAAGCTAAATAAATGAATTTAGCAAACCAGAATCCCATGACTATCCATAACAAAGATTTGCCTATTAATGAATTAAAGTTACTAGTGAAAATAGCATAGTGATGACTCTTTCTTTGTGCCTAACAACAAAAGAAAAAGTTAACAGATTTTTCTTATGGAAAGAAAAAGAAATGGAAATATTTTTTTGGAAAATAAAAGGTAAACTATGAAACAACATTAAGGCACTTATTTCAATAGTTTTACAACAGCAAGGTCAATGTATGTTTTATATTTCTTCAAGAAATTCCTTCCACACAAAACCAAAATATTGCTCTTTACATAGATTTTTTTTTTCTCCTCTTTAATTCTCCCCACACACACACTTCTACCCCTGATCTAGGGACCAGACCAGACCGAGGCCTCGCGCCCCCAGGGCCTGGCGCAGAGTCCGTGGCTCCACCTGCGATGCAAACCCAGTACCTTCTACGTATAAAGCTGACATGCTAACCACTACACTATGGAGCCACCCCTACATAGTAGATCTTAACTGTCAAATCTAAAAACTGTAAATTACCCAAATAGAATTACTTACAGAATTCTTAATCATTTGTTAATCTACAAATAATTAATTGAATGCTCCTCAAAGTTTTCTATTACTATTGTTTTAACTATAGTTAAAATTGAAGCAAATAAGCTTATCTCTCATATCCATTATTATTATTTCTATATTAAAGCTTACATTTCCCTTTTCAACCAATGCTGAATGAAAAATTTAAAAAATTCAATTAAAATTTTTTTCAATTAAGTTTCTCTGAATCTATTTTTAAAAAAAGGTTGAGAAGCAAAAGCAACTTATTAATGTCAAAAACAAAAAAACAAATTTAGCATATTTGATCATAATATCAATACAAATCAATTAAATATTTCATGCTACACAGAAAATAGTTCTATTTCCCTTCAAAATATGTAAGCTGACTTTTAAATTATAATGTTTTACATGCTCTAATCACAAGTAATACCATGTGACTTTTCACTATGTACTTAGGTAACTACGGTAATATTTCCTAAAGGCTTGAGGCTAAATATTAGTGAATCACTATGAAGATGTAGAGAGAACCTGAAGCACCCTGCCTTGCTATCTTAATTGTTAGAAATGTTCATAAAAGCATGAAATGAGAACCAATAAAACTAATGCACCAGATGTACGACACCACCATCAATCAAAAAACACATGCAACAGAAAATAAAGATAATGGTAAGATGCACCTTTCTAATGTAGTAATTTAGAATAAATGAAATTGCAATTTTTACAGCACTCTAAAATTGAAAATTTTGAAAACTTGTTCAATGAACAGGTATATAAAGTAGAACTAAACATGCATTCCATCTTATTAAAATGATATATCTATCCTGAATCTCTTTATAAAGCCAAATTAATACTTTTAGGATTTAACAAATGATTAAAAATTTGAAAACATTTAACGTCAAGAAACAGAGCATTCAGACTATGAAACTGTGCTATGAATTTTATTATAATTGTCATTTTGTTCATGTTGAAGACCGTATCAGTTTCATAAATAATAGCACTTGTGTTTTATAATAAATATATCTGTATGCAGAGGTATGTTTAACAGCATCTACTCATATCTCCAGAAACTGTTGTTCATTTTAGTGTATATATTTTTATTACAATAGATTTTTTATTTAATACTTCAGTAGAAAACATGTGAAGAGTATATACTCCATAATCATATTTTTTAAAAACCTGAACATTCTTGTAAATGTCTGTTTAAAAAAAATATATAGGTTAACAAGTTACTGTTTTATCATGATTAAATTCTATCAAATTTACGGACATAAGTGAAAAAAGCTAACCACTTACTAGTCATAAAATAATAAAATACAATATCATGCTCTATATATTACTAAGAAAGTGCTCATTTATATAATCAGCAGATGATGAGAGTAGTATCATGGAAAATCAGGATATGTCTTTATATATATATATATATATATATATATATATATATATATATATATATATATATATATATATATCCTTAAAAATCACTTTCCTTTATATGATTTCCATTTTAATTTAAATGCTACATATATTCAGCTAACATTTAAATTAGTTTTTATTGTAATATTTCAGTTCTATTATAAACCAAGAAATACCTTCAGAAACTGTCTTGAGGGTAAGAATATTCTTTCCTTCTATTTTGTAATTATATTACATTAAGTATCTATTAAATGTTACGCTTGAGATATATACTGACTTTGAACATATTCAAATTCAAGATCTAAGTTATGAAAGAATGAAGATTTAGAGGAAAATTTTATAATACTTTAGAAGGTGAAATCTTTAAAGACCACGTAACAGTAAGAATACCTGGCCAGAATATAGCCGAGTGGTAAGATTCGACATTTTACCAAAGGACTGTAATGCTTAATCATCTATCCCTCACAGAGCTTTGGATCCAGTTAATAGCAGGAGTGGGGAAAAGTAGGAGCATTCCAAATGTCCATTCTCTGATTTAAAAAGACACGAGATAGATAGAAGAAAATCATGTTTTATTTCAGATGGTATAAGTCTTTGAAATGAAGGCTCAGTATTTTCAAGACTGAAAGGATATCACAGTGTTGATTTTATATACAAAGTACGATCTGTTCCAGTACACTCTAGTGAAATAATTCACATATGGAGAATAGTTAATTTTGACCTCATGACAAAATCGCCCATATTTTGAGGTTAACCTGTCACCCTCTTCGTAAACCACCTATGAAAAGATATGAAACATAATATTAAAAAGCTTATAGGAGAAATGCAATCAAAGTACAAATGACTATATTTATACGAAAAAAATACGTTATGCTAAACATGGACAATTCCACCTTGTTTAGCAAACATCTCACATCGATAAGCACATAGAAGCCTTTTCATAGGACAATCACTAAGTACACTAAACTTCTGAGCTTCCCATTGAGATTGAGAAACCAGCATAAAATGTTTCCAACTTTTAAAAGATTTAATCCTAAAATATAGAAAGCTATGTATGTCTCCATAGTCCATTATCATTCCTCTAAAGAGCCTTATCATAGAGCCTACCAAGGCAGAGAAAAAAACATATATTCTCGCTGTACATTCAAACACTTCTCCTGGTGTAGAACTGACTCACAATTATATAGTAGGCAAGTAAACTTTTTATGACTTATCCAGTGCAAACTTTTACATTCTCATCTTAATTATGTTCACTAATATAACTTAGCTAGCTTGAAAAGTGTTCCATAATAAAACACTAAATATTATTCTAATGCCTATGAAAGATGTCAGAGAGCCTACTTTAAAAGAGTAAAAGGTTAGGAAGCACTTTAAGATCTTGCTCCCCAGCATATGTCGTTGGTTTGGCTCAAATAAACTCTTATAAAACTTAAAAAAAAAAAAAAGTAAAAGGACAGATTCGCTTTTAAGTCCATGTGGCATTACACGAAAGTAACCTCATCTTCAAAATGGAGCAAAAAAGGTAGCCAAAAGCAGAAAAAGGATCCAAATAGCAGACAGCAATACAGTAGTAATAACTAAACGTCTCATGTTTAATAAAATTCCATTTTGTCACTAATTAAGCCAAAGATCACAGACATCAAGTTCCAACAGATAAAATTCAAAATACATGCAGCAGAAAACAGAATAAATTTGTATCACAAGATTAAGGGGTCATGAAGAAAGAGAAAGGTGAAAATCATCCAAACTAATTTCTCATCTCCAAACTGGTCTGGGATAAGACAAAGACTATGCACTCCATGAGAACTAACCCACTGAACTTTCCCAAGGTCTCTCACCCTCGACTTCCTCAGGAGTAAAGGCACCCATTCCAGATAATACTAATTACCAGCCATACACACTCCCCTGTCAGTCTTCTTAGTTGTGAGACATACAATATATACATTCCAGGATAATAGGTAAGAAAGTTTGGTAAAATAGCTTAAATCAATGAAAAATTAAGATACAGCTAAGTCCTAACAAAGTAGCTCTGAATGCACTAATTTTTGTGGATAAGAGGGGTTCAATTTAAGAACTGTGATAACAGTAGCTAAGACATAGAAACAACTGAAGTGCCCTTCAATAAATGACTGGATAAAGAAGATATGGTACACACACACAATGGAATATTACTCAGCAGTAAGATGAAAAACTGCCATTTGTGACAATATAGATGGATCTTGAGAATATCACATTAAGTGAAATAAGTCATACAAGAAAAGTCAAGAACCATATCATTTCACTCATATGTAGGATATAAAACTGAAAGCAACAAATGAACAAGAACAAACAAAAATTCATCGACACAGACAACAGTTAACTGGTTACCAGAGGGACAGGGGAGTAGAAAAGTGTAAAAATATGTCGTGACAGAAGGAGATTTGACCTTGGGTGAATACACAATGCACTATACATATGATGTATTATAAAACTGTATACCTAAAACCAATATAGTTTTATTAACCAATGTCACCCCAATAAATTTAATAATAAAAAGACTGTAATAATGAAGTAATTTTTCTAGATATGTATCAAATTATAAGAAATTTCAACATAATATAACAATGCAACTAGTTGCTCTTTACATTATTATGAGTTAAAATCATTCAAATCAAATTATGCTTTTTTTGTTAATAAATGTTGAACATGTACAAGTGAAGGCAATGAATAAGGAATCCAGGTATTGGTAAAAATTTTTCTCCTCTGTAAAAATGGCTTTTCTTTTGTACATTGAAAAAATACTTCAAACTACTGTTAATAGCCCCCCCCAAACTGTTATATGGCTTTTAATTATATTCTTAGTTAAATTCCAAAAATAAAGTTTGATGATTACAAGTTTAAATAAAGTCATTTCTCTCAAAAAGACTTAACTTTCCAAATGATTACTTACATGGCCATTTGCAATGTCTAATAGATCTTTAACCCTACAGCCTCTCATGGTTCCCACTTCATTGCAGATAGCATCCTCTACAATTAGGTAATTTGCTTTATAAGATGTCAGTATTTTATAAATATCCTCAGCAGATCGCTTTGAATAGATTTGATAGATCTGAAAGAACATAATTAAAACAATTATTTTAAAAGACGTTTAAAACTTCTGTTATTCAAAAGCATTTACTGTGTTCTTAGTACTGCGTACTATCTATGGAAAATAAAGATAATCACTAAGACTTGATTCCTGCCCTCAAGAATTTCATATTCATATGCTAGTAGACATTTGTATATTTTCTTTGGAGAAATTCAAGACCTTTGTCCATTTCCCCACCCCCCAGCTTTATTGAGATATAACTGACATACAACATTGTGTAAGTTTAAAGTGTACAATGTGTTAATACTTATATTTATATGTGGCAAAATGTTTACCACCATAACTCAGCTAACACCTTCATCATGTCACCTAAAAACATTTAAGATCTTACTCCCTCAGCAATCTTCAAGTATATAATACATCGTTGATAACTTTAATTACCATGTTGTACATTAGATCCCCAGAATTTATTCAGCTCATAACATAAAGTTTGTACTCTTTGACTCTCCAGACCCCAGTAAGTACCACTCTACTCTGACTTTGGCTTTTTAAAATTCCGTATATGTGTTATCACACAGTATTTGTCTTTATCTGCCTGACTTATTTCACTTAACATAATGCACTCAAGATTCATCCTTGTTGTTGCAAATGGACTTTGCCCATTTTTAAATTGGGCAAATCTGTCTTTTTATTATTGAGTTGTAATAGTTCCTGTTATTTTTTTATTACCATATAGCAGAGTATTTTATACTCATTCTAAACAAGAGATAAAGTCAGCAAGATTAAAAATAATTTGACCATTGTTAGAAAATAATGAATGAGCCAAAGATGCTTAAAACTTATGACTTAGGGGTGGCTCTATAGTGTAGTGGTTAGCACATCTGCTTTACATGCAGAAGGTCCTGGATTCATGCCCCAAGTGGAGCTATGGACCATAAGCCAGGTGTGCGAGCCCCCCGCCACCTCCCCCAGTGTACCGGGTTCGCCAGGCCCCCGGCATGCGCCGTGAGCATGTTGGAGGTGCCCCACCTTCAGAGATCCAGTTCTTAGAAACAGTGGCAACATCCGTAGGTCAGGGATGGGAGTGGGGTGGGCGGAATTAAAGAGAGGGGAAAAAACTTATGTCTTGATTCCATGGCATTTTGCATTACAATTTTGCTGACATTATTGGATAATAAGCTCTGGATATTATTACATATTAAGGTTTTTCAGCTTTTCTGAAATGCTAACATTAGGCCAGCTCTTACTACCCTTTAGAAAATAATAAAATCACAAATGTTAGGCCAAAACCATCACAAATTATTTGTCCTGAAAATACTGAGATTTGAAAACTAGACTGCACAAGTTCCCAATCTATTTACAAAATATCCAGTAGCTGCTTAGTACATGTTGCTGTCTATCCTGTACCTTTCAGTCCAATGTCCTCCAACATTGTAGAGACACTGATGTGAACATTCCATGGTGCACTAAATGTTAATAAATCAAAAGGAAGTTTCTCAGTCATTTCACTTTGCTAAGTTTCAACAGGAATGGTTCTGTCCTATGCAGCCTATATCTCTTTATAGATTTTTAATCATACACTTTATTTTTAAGTTTGAGGAGACTGTAACATACTTTTGTCTTGGTGTTTTAAAAACATACTTCTATTCGATTGCAATAACATTACTGATAGGCTAGATAGAGCAGGGCTTCTCGAACTCAGCACTACTGACAGTTTAGGCCAGATAATTCTTTGTTAGGACAGAAGGGAGACTGTTCTGTGCATTGTTGCATGTTTAGCGGTCTTCCTGATCTCTACCCAACTAGATACCTGTAGAACCCCTCCTCCAGTTATGACAACCAAAAATATCTCCAGATATTGCCAAATGTCCCCTGGGGGCATAACTGTCCCTTGTTTGGGAATCACTGGCATAGGAGATGATACAAAAATCAGTCACATGTTATGAATTATAAACAGCATCTAATTAAGATGATATAGTCTCTCATTTATGGAGTGCAGTTTGAATTTTAATTTAACAACAAATTTATTCAGTGCTTGCTAAGTAGCAGACACTAGGAAGACAAAAGTTTGAAAAAAAATCATGGCTCCTATTCTCATAGTCAAGTCACATAAAACTTAAATCTCTAAAATGCTTTAATTAGAATCTTATTAAAACTCTGAATTAATTGTAAAAGATTCTCCAAGTATACATTAGAAAAAAGACCAACCAAATGAAAACAAAGCCATGTCAGAGTTGGTTGGTTTAAATCCACAAAAAATAAAGTTCAGACAGAAGCTGTGTATATTCTAAGCAATACTACCTTTTGGAAGTGCAGCAAATACTAATTAGAAGCAGCTGCTGTCTCCCAGGTAAATTACTCTCAGGTGGGCCTCTGCATCTCTGACCTTTACCCTGCTTTAATCAGTTCTATGACCATAGTTAACTCTCCAAAACAAATTTAAGCATTCCATCTAAGCATTCTATCTTCTTAAAGATCTTTGATAACTCCCCAAATGCCTCAAGGGTAAGTCTAAAGTCTTCAGCATGAAATTCCAGGTCCTTCAGAATTTGGCCTCAATTTATTTTCTAGTTTTATTACCATACAAATTTCATGGCTCATGTTACTTTTTCAGACTAAACTGATAGGTATTCTATTTCAAAACAAGTTTATACTCATACTTTGAAACTGAGATCAAGAGAATGCCCTTTATGAAGACAGATTTTTGTAGGCAGAATTGATTGCTACTGCTTTTGAACTCCTCTTTGTACTTTGTGGGTTTATATGTGTATATGTACATATACAATTATAATTTAATAGTACATAACAACATAATAGCTAACATTTAAATTTTTCAGGCATAGTGCATTATCTCATTTAATTCTCATAATTAAGAGGTGAAAACTATTATTTCCAGATTCATAAACTTGCTCAAAATTAAAGAAACTAAGGAAGACACAAATAAATGGAAAGATATTCTATGCTAACTAGACCAGATAGACTTAATTGAAATTTTTAGTGTTTCTCCCCAAAGCATCAAACTATAAATTCTTCTTAATGGCACAAGGAACATTTTCCAAAACAGACTACATGTTAGGACATGAAACAAGTCTCAGTTAATTTAAGAAGATTAAAATCATATCAAGCATCTTCCCTGACCACAATGGTATGAAACTAGAAATCAATTACAAGAAAAACTGAAAAATACACAAACACATGGAGGCTACATAACATGCTACTAAACAATAAATGGGTTAACAATGAGATCAAGAAATCAATATATTCTTTGAGACAAATTAAAATGCAATGACCTAAACTCTATGGACACAGCAAAAGCAGTCCTAAGAGGGAACTTCAGAGCAATATAGGCCTACCTCAAGAAAGACAATCTCATGTAAACAATCTAACCTTACACCTAAAGGAACTAGAAAAAGAACAACCAGTGAAGCCCAAAGTGAAGAGAGGGAAGGAGATAATATAAATCAAAGCAAAAATAAATGAAAGAGTCTAAAAAAATACAAAAGATCAATGAAACCAACAGCTGGTTCTTTGAAAAGATAAATAAAACTGATATAACTTTAACCAGACTCATCAGGAAAAAGAGAGGACCCAAACAAATCAGAAATAAAAGAGGAGAAGCAACAACTGATTCCACAGAAATACCAAGAATTATAAAAAAATACTAGGAGCAATTATATGCCAACAAATAGAACAATCTGTAAGAAATGGATATACTCCTAGAAACATACATTCTTCCAAGACTGATTTAAGAAGAAAAAGAAAATCGGAACAAACCGATTACTACTAATAAAATTGAATCACTAATCTAAAAAAAAACTCCCAACAAACATAAGTCCCTAGATTGGATAGCTTCACAGATGAATTTTACCAAACATTCAAAAAGAATGAACACCTAGTCTTTTCAAACTATTCCAAAAAATTCAAGAGGAGGAAAGCCTCCCAAGTTCACTCTACGAGACGACTGTTACCAATTTCAAAACTAGACAGAGACATTACAAAAAACAAAAATCTTAGGCAGATATCCCTGTGAACAAACATGCAAAAGTCCTCAAAAAATATTAGCAGACTGAATTCAACAATGCATTAAGATCATACATCATGATCAAGTGAGATTTATTCTTGGGATGCAAAGTTGGTACCATATCCACAAATCAGTTAATGTGATATAACTGAGAGACAAAAATGATAAGATCATATCAACAGATGCAGAGAAAGCATTGGACAAAACCCAGCATCCATTTATGATAAAAATTCTCAGCAAAGTGGGAATAGAGGGAACATATCTCAACATAATAAAGGCCATATATTACAAATCCACATTTAACATCATACTCAATGGGAAATAACTAAGTGTTTTTCTCAAGATCAAGAACAAAACAAGGATGTCTACTTTCAGCACTTTCATTCAACTTAGTATTGGAAGTCCTAGCCACAGCAATCAGACAAGAAAAAAAATAAAAGCATCGAAATTGGAAAGGAAGAAATAAAATGATCATTATTTACAGTTCACATGATACTCTATAAAGAGAGTGTTAAAGAATCCATCAAAAAATGGTTAGAACTGATAAATGAATTCAGTAAAGTAGCACAATACAAAATTAATATTCAGAAATTGGTTGCATTCTATGTATCAATAACGAACTATCAGAAAGAAAAATTAAGAAAACAATTCCATTTACAATTGCATGAAAAAAAAATAATATGTAGGAATCAATTTAACCAAGGAGGTAAAAGACTTGTACTTGGAAAATTGTAAGTCTCTGAGGAAAGAAATTGAAGGAGATACAAATAAATGGAAACATATACTAAGCTAATGGATATGAAGAATTAGCATCATTAAAATGTCCATACTACCCAAAGCAATCTATGGATTCAATGCAATCCCTATCAAAATACCAATGGCATTTTTCACAGAACTAGAACAAATAAGCCTAAAATGTATATGGAACCACAAAAGACCCCGAACAACCATAGCAGTTTTGAGAAAGAAGAACAAAGTTCGATGAATCACACTACCTGATATTAAACTATACTACAGGGCTCAAAACAGTATGGTAGTGGCATAAAAATTGACATATAAATCAATGTAATAGAATAGCCCAGAAATAAATCCAGGCCTATATGGTCATTTAATCTATGATAAAAGAGACAAGAATATACAATGGGGTAAAGACAGTCTATTCAATAAATGGTACTGGGAAAACTAGACAGATACCTACAAAAAATGTAACTGGAGCACCTTCTTACACCATATATGAGAATAAACTCAAAAGGAATTAAAAACTTAAATGTAAGACCCCAAACCATAAAACTCCTAGAAGAAAACATAAGCAGCATACCTTCTGACATTAATCTTAGTAATATTTTTTTGGATATGTCTTCTCGGGCAAAGGAAGCAAAAGAAAAAATAAACAAATGGTACATCTAACTAAAAAGATTTGCACAGGAAAGGAAACCATCAACAAATGAAAAGAAAACCTACTGAACTGAAGAAGATATTTGTCAATGATACATCTGATAAGGGGTTAATATTCAAAATTTATAAAGAACTCATACAACTCAACAACAAGACAACAAACAATCTAATCAAAAAATGGGCAGAGGACTTGAACAGACATTTCTCCAAAGAGGACATACAAATGGCCAACAGATGTACAAAAAGATACTCAAAGTCAGTAATCATCAGAGAAATACAAATTAAAAGTACAATGAGATAATACCTCACATCCTCAGAATGGCCATCATCAATAAATCAAAAAACAAGTGTTGGTGAGGATGCGAAGAAAAGGGGACTTTGTGCATGTTTGTGGAATTGCAAATTGGTCTGATCATTATGGAGGTTTTTTTTGGAGGTTCCCCAAAAAATTAAAAATAGAACTACCTCATGACCCAGCAACTGCACTTCTGAGTATTTATCCAAAGAGAACTAAAACACGAATTCAAAAAGATACATGCACCATGTTCACTGTAACACTATTTAGTCAAGATAAGGAAGAATGTAAGTGCCCAGTAACAGTCAATTAGATAAAGACATTGTAGTACATATGTACAATGGAATATTATTAAGCTATTAAAAAAAATAATCTTATCATTTGCAACAATTTGAATGGACCTAGAAGGTATTATGCTAAGGGAAATAAGTCAGATAGAGAAAGACAAATACCATATGACTTCACTTATATGTAGAATCTAAGGAACAAAATAAAAGAACAAACAGATACAGAGAACAAACTGGTGGATAGTTGGGGGGCTGCGTGAAAAAGGTAACAGGATTAAGAAGTACAAAATGGTAGTTACCAAATAGCCATGGGGCTGTATGGTGTAGCATGGGGATAGGGTGATTTGTGTGTGGAGCAGGTAACTGTTGGACTGGTCGGGGGAACCACTACATAAATATGTGGATGTCTGGCCACTATGCTATACACCTAAACTAATATAAATAATATTGGATGTCAACTCTAATTTTTAAAAAAAGATTATTCTGTGTTCATGGATTGCATGAATTAATAGTTAAAATGTCCATATATACAAAGCAATGTACAGATTCAATGCAACCCTTATTAAGATTCCAACGACATTTTTTGCAGAAGTAGAACAAATAATTCTAAAATTTGTATGAACTACAAAGGATCCCAAATAGCAAAAACAATCTTGAGAAAAAAGAATAAATCTGGAGGTATAATGCTCCCTGATTTCAAAATATACCACTAAGGTACAGTAATCAAAACAGTATGGTACTGACATAAAAACAGACAAAAAAACAATAGAACAGAATATAGCCCAGTCAATAATAATGTAATAACTATATATAGTGCCCAGGTGGGTAGTAGACTAATCATAAATTATATAAATGTCTAACCGCTATGCTGTACACCTGAAACTAATATAAAATATTGAATGTCAACTGTAATGAAAAAAAAAGTGAGACCCCAGAAATAAACTCACACGTATATGGACAGCTAACTCACCACAAAGGCATCAAGAATATACAATGAGAAAGGACAGTTTCCATAACAAATGGTGTTGGGAAAACTGGACAGGCACAAGTAAGAGAATGAAACTAGACTACCTGCCAGCATACACAAACATTAATTCAAAATGAATTAAAGACTTGAATATAAGCACCAGGCCCCGGGTGCACGCCGTGAGCATGCAGGAAGTGACACCCCACATTCAGAGATCCAGTTTGTAAGGTGAGACAGCAACATCCATAGGTCAGGGGTGGAAATGGTGAGGAGGGGCGGAAATTAAAGAGGGCGGGGGAAGACTTGAATGTAAGACTTGAAACCATAAAATTTCTGGAAGAAAACATAGCACCTTGACATTGGTCTTGGTGATGTTTTTATTGGATCTGACTCTGAAAGCACAAGAAACAAAAGCAAAATTAAACAAATGGAAATATATCAAACTAGAATGCTTCTGCAGAGCAAAGAAAAGCATCAACAAAACAAAAAGGCAAACTACTGAATGAAAGAAGATATTTGTAACCGATAAAGGCTTAATATCCAAAATACATAAAGAACTCATATAACTCAACAATATCAACAACAAAAAAAATGATCAAAAAAATTGTCAGAAGATACACAGATGTAACAAGTACACAAAAAGATGCTCTGCATCAGCTGCCCCCAACCTTTCTGGCACCAACTACCAGTGCTCCTATGAGAATCTAATGTCTAATGATCTGAGGAGGAGCTGAGGTGGTGGTGCTAGCACTGGGGCGTGGCTGTAAATACAGATGAAGCTTCTTGCTTGCTCGCCCGCTCCTCACCTCCTACTGTGCAGCCCAGTCCCTAACAGGTCATGGACAAGTACCCTGGTCCTTGGCTCTGGGGATTAGGGATCTCTGTTCTAAATCACTAATCATCAGAGAAATGCAAATCAAAACTGCAACATGATATCTTCTCACATCTGTTAAAGAAATAACAAGTGTTCATGGGATGTGGAAAAAAAGGGAACTGTCATGCACTATTGGTAGAATAGAATGTAAAATGGCACAGCCACTATGGAAAACAGCATGGAGGCTCTATTCTGGGTATTTATTTGAAAAAAATGAAAACACTAATTTAAAAAGATATATGCACCCCCATGTTCATTGCAGCATTATTTACAATAGCCAAGACATGGAAACACCCTAAATATCCATCAATACATGAAAAAATGTGATACATATATACAATGGAATATTCAGCCATAAATAAGAATGAAATCTTGTCATTTCTAAGAACATAAATGGTCCTTGAGGGCATTATGCTAAGTGAAATAAGTCAGAGAAAGACAAATGCCGTATGATTTCATTTAAATGTAGAATCTAAAACAAACAAACAACACACACTACAACAGAGAACAGGTGGTGGTTGGTGGGCAAAATGGGTAAAGGAAGCCAAAAGGCACAAATTTCCAGTTATAAAATAAAAAAGGCATGGTGATGTAATGTACAGCATGGTAACTATAGTTAATAATACTGTATGGCATATTTGGAAGTTGCTAAGATAACATATTATAAGTTCTCATCACAAGTAAAAAAAATTTTGTAGCTATGTATGGTGATAAAAGTTAACTAGACTTACTGTGGTGATAATCTGCAACATGTACAAATATCAAATCATTATGTTGCACACCTAAAACTAATATAATACTGTATGTCATTAGGCTTCAATTAAAAAAAAAAAGCACTGTGGAAATCTCCTGCCCCCAAAAGAAATTGCTCAAGGTAACAAAGCCAGTATATGGGAAGATAGCATTTGAGTCCAGAATCTCTAATTCCAGAGTCTGCATTCTTAGGGTCTAACCTTTATACTATAGTGTAACTTTTATGCTGCTATACTTCTTCCTTAGTTTAGAGCATACTTAAAAACTATATGAAATCCTCCCAAATTAAAAAACAATATTTTGAACTCAGGTTCAGCTGGTCATTGCTTCTAGATAAGTTATCATTTAAATCCATAAAACATTCGAAACAATATATTCTCTGAACAATAGTAATCAGATACTATTCTAATGTTATACTAAGTATAACAGCCCATTCTAAAAAAATAAATCACAGTGGAATAGAATTTTACCTTGGAAATATAAAGTATACCAAAACATTAACTGTAGCTTTCCTTCAATAATCTGAGAACAATGATATTTTCAAAATTATGTTTCTCTTTGTGAAACATCAGTTCCCTTGAAACTCTGTGGAAAATTAAATGTTTCTCCAACAAACATATCTATACTTTTCATAGAACCTTTAATAGTTTAACTTTGGCTCTTCCCGTTAAATTTTTTAAAAAGGCACTAATTTTTAAAAATTAGCTTTTTAAAAACTAAAGCTAATTAACTCTTCTAAAATTGTTTAAATGTTCCTAGCTAACCAGGACCATACGCATCATTGCAAAACTATACTAAAATAGTGACGTTAAAAAAGATCCACATGTAGAATCTAAAATACCTTACATTTTCGTTTCTCTTGAGAAGATCTTCATCATTATAAAGAGGCAAGCTTGTTACCATCCATCCAGTACATAATTTAATCACACCCATTAACTGTGGACTCCCTGCAAACACAGCTGCAACAGGAGCTTGCCTTCTGCAAAAGAACCATAAAGATTAACATACTGGAAAGGTAATTATATTATTTAGATCACTAATTTATATCAACTCTGCAACACCAGGCAACTTACAATGTATTGTACACTTAAGTTTCAATGTCAGCTTTCATTTCACTCCTGCTTTCAAAAAATATCAAGCACCTACTACGTACCAGGAATGATTTTGAAGGCTGAAGATATAGAAACACAGAAACCAGGTCGTAATAAAGTTATTACAAACTAGTGCAGGATAATGGGATATAGTGACAAGAATATACTATTTTATGTGTGTGATCAATTCAATAATGATACTGTGAATTCTCAAATTCATCTTTTGCAAATATTCACCACCACAACCCAACTCCTTCCAGATCCATCTATCCTCTTGTTCCTTCCCTACCTTTACACACATATCTGTCTCCAGATAACACATGTAGGACTTCTGTTCTCTGAACCATGATCCAAAGTCCCAGATAGATGTACTTGCAGGACTAGGAAACTCAGAAGCAGGTCCCAAAGGGCCACTCTATTGCCTTCCATTTATTTATTTACTCCCTTTATTCAGCATCCACCTACCATGTGTTAGGGATAGTGCCAAGTTCTGGAAATACAGATGGCACACAGCCACTGTCCTTGGGGAACACCCAGTAATGAAGAAATAAACATGAAACAGAATAATTATACCACAGGAACACAAATGTCCAACTGTCTAAGATATAATATCCCATGTTCAGGCCTTTGCTGTGTTTGAAAATATGTACTATGATGAATCACACACATAAATGTAACTCCCTCTTTTGTTAAGTGGTCTATAATGGTTAATTTACATAAAGTATTAATAGACAATAGTTAAGAGTGATCTAAAGAAAACAATTTTTATTTATATAAGAGGGTGTCGTTACAGTATAAGACCTTATAAAAAGGCCTATTCTCATTTCCATATACCTATTCTATAAACTTATTCCTCATTGCTAGAAATATTTTTTGGCCCTCTCCCCACCATAGTTTCCTGGCCTTTTTTTGTCAAGTTTCAGTTTCTCCTTCTATGTCTTCAATAATTTTCAAAGCAGTTATTTCAGTCTAATCCATGAGATAACCAGTTGCAAAATGGCCAGAATGATTCTTCTTCCTATAGCTACGCTCTAGGAAAAAACTTCTGGTATTAGTCATGTGATTTGCTTTGGCCAACAAACAATAGCAAACATAATGTGAGCAGAGACAAAACATACTTGACATTGAGACTTGCCCTCTCGTGCTGCTTTTGGGAACTCTACAACCGCTACCTTGTAATGAGCCCAGGCTACCCTGGGTTAGATGCTGAGAGGCATGTGGCCAAGTCAATTCCATCCCCTCAGCCGATACCTACCCAACCCAAAAAACGTGAGAGCTGAGGTGGCCCAGACCAGAAGAATCCTCCCCACTGCCCGCACAAAGCTGATCCTAAAAACTGTGCAAAACAACATGTTTGTTGTTCATAAGCCATTAAGTTTTATGGTAGTTTATTATGCAGCAAAACTTACTGACATATATTTTATTATCAAAAATTGATATAAATCTAATTCTAGAGAGCTGATTTTTGCTGTATTAAACTGTTTCTTCCTGTGTTTTGTAATTTTAGAGCTTGTCTTCATGAAGCTTTATTTGTGGAATCCTTGTAGCCAACATTGATATATCAGGTACTTTGACTACCCCAGAACCATGTTTTATTCTGATTTCTTAATTTGGGGTTTCCTGGATCAGTCAAGTATAATTTCAAACTACTACCCCACATGAGTTCAAATCTATTGCTATAAATTCAGAGGAGAGACCTTTTTAGACCAAGAGCTGAGGCCAAAGCTTTCTAATTATCTTTCTGTCATTTATGGATCTTTTGCTAGTCTATCCTTTAGTGTTACTCCTTGAGGACACCTTAGTTTTATATGTGTGTGCTAAGGGAGGGAAAAAAGTGCCTCGATTACAATTCTCTTCTTCCACAGATCTAAGACCACATCTCTTGTCCTGGTAGGCATTAAAACTGAAATTTAAAAAATCTGTTTACCAAAACTAGCGAGCTACCTACCATTCATCCACCTCCAAACCAGGGCAAACAAAACATCCTTCTGAATATCTAAACAAAAGGATATTTGTTCCTTTTTATTCCACATTTCTAGGTATTTGATGATGAAGAGTCTCAAATCTCAAACTTATCAATGCTACATTTTCAAAGGAGATGAGTTCAATTAGAAAATTAGGATAAGTCCAAAAAATATCCCTAAAAGCAGTGTAAAATTCTTTAATTTTTTGAGAAGAATTTGAAAAACATTACTTTTTCCCCCGAATCCAATTAATAGCATGCAATAATTGGTTAATAGTTTAACAACAGTCTTGGGCAGTCCAACTTCTTACTTTATCCAGGTCATCAGTTCCACTGCATCTGGGTCATAGAATTCTTGTAGTTCTGTTAATTCTGTCATTAATCTTGGAAAAAACTAAAATGCAAAACAAAATCCCCAAAAGTTTAAGTATCTAGAAAGTTTAAAACTATTCAAGACCAATAGACTAATATAAGGCAAACAATATTACAACATTGTTCTTATTGAAAAAAAGTCATAGCTCATTTTACTTTCAGTGACCTGCTCATCCTTCTCAACCCAAATCATTTTTTTATGGTTAATTTACTGCCTAGACTCAATAAATAATTTTATCATTAATAAAAAACTAATCATCAATGTATCTTTTATGCACACACATAAATTAATTTTGGGTCAAATAATTCATAAGTTTATTGGCAATTAGTTTCACGTTTATTATAAGTCAAAGAATTTACATCATTTTATAGACATTTAAATTCTGGAGTGCTCAAAATACTTTGAATATTAAGACCAATTTTTTCAGCAATTTCCTATTTCAATTTTAAACCGAATGACATTAGAAATTTGCATTAGATAGCATTCTAAAAATGTTTTAGTGTTTCTCTCATGTTCCTAATGGTAAAAAAATTAAACATTATTAAGAATATCATACTTTATTTTGTTAGAACAGTGTCTCAATATAAGTGTCCTATACATACATATACATTTATCACTATTTTGTGGGTAAAGAACATCTTAATATAAAAATCTGATTTTCTTACCTCTTTCCATAAGCTGAGACCTATTATAGTGGGCACAGCTATGCTCAGAATAAGAGCCTAAAATATTAAAACAAAAAGCATTATGGATAAATACATTTCAGAAGATACTTTACTAGACATTGACTCTGTGACCAAGCATATAACAATATAGCTATAAAATTTCAGTTAGAGAAATTTAAGTCAGCACGAAAACCTAGTTCATAGAGTGAGATGAGTGAAGACTAATGATAAGTTTAAGACATATTAAACACATTAATATGTGTTTATGCAGAACACAGAAATGGTAACACTCATATTTCAAATAGCAAACTGATATTTGATAATTTTGCCAGGAACTTAGGTTATGAAGAGCACACAAAGGTTACTGAAATGCTACCTTAAAAGCTAACAACAATAACAAAAAGAGAATGAATTAACACAGGAAAAATAGCTAATATTTATCAATATACTAGTATGCTAAAATAAAAATGTATGAATTCCTCTGGAAAAAAGTCTGGCAAAATAAAACATGACTATTATCAAAGATAATTAATTATTCATCATCTTCCTTCCAAATCCTTTCTTCTTATTGTCCCATGTCCATTGGTGACCCCATTACCCATAATCATATAAACCAAAAACCTAGGAAACATCTGTGATTTCTCCCTCGTCCTCATTCTCCTATACTTAATCAAACACCAAGTCTTATTAATTTTACTCACTACTTTTTTCACTCCAGTATAGCACAGTAATAACTGAATGGCCTTGAAGTTAGAAAAACATGGGTGTAAATCATGGTTTCCAGACTTATAACCTATGTGATCTCAGGGAAGCTATTGAACCAGTTTAAGCCTTAATTTTCTGTCTATAAAATACAGATAACTAAATTTAGCCACCAGATATTTGTAAGGGTTAAATAGAATGTGAAATACTTTGAGGAGTACTTTGAAGATTACTTTCATCCACTACTGCCTGCATCTGAGTGACAAGAGTCCCTCCTGACTCCCGTCTGTCACCCTTAAACCTATCCTCCATAGAACTGTAACGGTGAGCTGAGAGAAAAATGTAAGTCTGACTTCTCACAGCCTTGCCTAAACATTTCGGTGTATTCCTACTGCCTACAGGATAAGACTTAGCACCACAGCATGACACTCAAAGGCCTCTGTGACCTTATCCTCCTCAATTTCTCTATTCTCATTTCTTAAACACACCCCAAATTCATATTTTAATATGCCAACAAAACTAAACATTATATGCTTTTTCTTTGACTGTTTTTATTCCCTTTGATTACATCATGTTCTTTGCCTTTGTTTATTCCTTCTACCACAAGTACCTTTTCTTTCTCCTTCATTTGACAAATAACTCAGCTTTCAAATGTCATACTGGAAAGTCTTTGAATCCTTAAAAAACTAAATTAAGTAGCCCTTCTCTGTGTTCCAAAAGCATCCTGACAATTCTTTTTATTATCTGTTTTTATGACCAGGAGATTGTAATCTACTCAATTAAATTAATCATGTTTTAGTTACCACTGTACATAGCAGTATAAATGCTCCATTCACAGTGAAATCATAGCACAGTTCTAAATCAAAGCAAGAGAAAAATAAAAATTCTTGATAACCCACCACATTAATTCATTTTATTTACCTTTTATGTCTTAAGCTGTCTGAATTAAAATGCATTACTTTTATAATCAGAAATTATAAAAAAATGTTTGTCACAGGATCTTTTTCCACTTGTAAGTCAATGTGATTGACTCATGCTATTTCAATGATATTCAAAGCCATTTCCATTTATATAATTGGAAGAGAAACAAGTATTTAATCTAAAATAACAATGACTCACCAACAATACAGGGTGTATAGTTCGTAACCGAAGCCACTTGAAAAGTGTCATCCAGAGTTCAGAAGAACACACACCAGATGCTGCTAACATGCACACATAAGGAGTCCAGAGGTATTTCAAGCTGAAAAAGACAAAAGAAATCACATATGAAATATCTTATGAACATCATTATTAACTAGTTTCTTTTTTCTGAGCTCTTTCCTATTACCTATGCAATTACCACAAAGTTGAGAATTAAAAAGCTCAGCCTCTAATTTTCAGCAACAGATTGTTATTCATTTCTTAAATAATCAATAAGATGTGTGTTCCTGTTAGAATAACTATAATCAACAGGACAAGTAATAACAAATGCTGGAGAGGATGCAGAGAAATAGGAACCCTCATACACTGCTGATAGGACTGCAAATTGGTACAGTCACTATGGAAAACAGTATGGAGGTTCCTCAAAAAACTATGATCCAGCAATCCCTCTACTGGGTATTTACCCCAAAGACTTGAAAACTCATATCTGAAAAGATAGTTGCACACCACTGTTCATAGCAGCATTATTCACAGTGGCCAGGACATGGAAGCAACCGAAGTATCCTACAATAGAATAGAATGGAATATTACTCAGCCATAAGAAGAAATACTGCCACTTGTGACAATCTGGATGGACCTCGAGATAATCATGCTAAGTGAAATAAGCCAGACAGAAAAAGTTGAAAAATCACATAATATCACTTATATGTGGGATATAAACTTAAAAGCAACAAATGAACAGGACAAACAGAGACTTATGGACATGGACAATGGACTAATGGTTACCAGAGGATAGGGGGTAGGAGAAGGTAGATGGGGAAAAAAATTTAAATCATTTCTTCAAATAAATAAATAAGTAAAATGATACATGTGTTACTAAAATGAGGATGAATAGCATTAATATGGATGAAGGTATAGTAAAATTGTAATCTTGGAGAGAATATGACCTTACAATTTTTCATAAGGCAATCTTTCAGAATCCGTAAGAATTTTAAAACCAAGACAATCCCATTTCTAGTAATATAGTTTACAGATATATTAGCATAAGTGTGTAAGATACACACAGCAGCATAGTTTTAATAGAAAAAATTCGAGACCTAACTATCCTTCAATAGATATTTTCTTAATTAAATAAATTAAGAAAAACAAAAAAATAAAATGCAGAATTTCATGTATTCTATTTGCCTGGTTTTTTTGTTTTGTTTTTTTTCTTTTTTTAAGGCGGATTTATGGTATAGCCAAAAAATAACATCTGGAAAGATACTACTAATAGTGGTGACCTCTGAGGGGTGGGATGAAAGGATTTTCATTTGTTACATCATATATTTCTACATTACTAGGATTTGTTATAATGTGCATTATTACTTTTGAGATTAATTTTTTAAAAAATAGATTAAAAATTGGGGCTCTTAGAAGATTAAAAATCTAGGTACATGGAAAAATAAACTTTTGGAAAAGACAGTAAAATAAAATAAGAGACAGTACATTACTGTATGTTGCAAGTTGTAGAGAAAACATGAGGAACCCATTACCCTAAGTAATAGTGAAAGCGAAGACAAAAGAGGAAGAGTTTTAAACGTGTAGATGTCAGTGCTTCATACTGATTATCAAGGAAAGATAATATTTCAGAAGATAACTTTTGTAATTAATACTGAGAACAACAAGATTGTTCCATGACATATATTCCTTGATGTTTAACTAGAAAGAGACTAAAAGAACTTGAGGCCAGAATATAAATGTGAATGATTATGGTTTTATAAAACAGTAAAGCTATGGAATGGGGAAAATAAAGTAATATTCATTCATCTAATGAACATTTATTAATCATGCACTGCGGGATGACCAAAGTACTAGAGAAGAATAAAGAAAAATAAGACATGGCTCCAACCCTCAGGTCCTATCAAGATGGAAAAAAACTGAACATATGGGAAACAGAAAATAAATATTAAAAAATTGTAAGGTTTAGGGTTATACGAAAGCAAAATGACCAATTGAGAAAAATGCACTTAATGAAGGTTTTTAAGAAATATGGACTTGGGCCTTGAGAGAAGTAGTGCGCATATATATATATACATTGCTAAGACAGAAGAATTGCTTTAGTTTCCTCTGGTCCTAATTTCTTACTTTCTGACCATATCAACCTATTCTTCTAGTCAGCAGAATCAATACTAGAGTCTGGCTTAAAGCTCCAGGGGACACCATTCACACTGAATCATATGAATATAACATCCCCTGGAACACAAACTCCTTGCTCTAGAGATTAGACAATTATGCCAAAGCCATTGATTTCACTGTATCCATCCCTTCCTTATCATTTTATTGCAAGAGCCTACTAATTAATATCTCTACCTTTAGACTCGCCTTCAACTCAGCCAAATGCCAAATGAGTCTTCTTCAAATATAACTGTGATTAGACACTGTCTGTTCAAAACTCTTTGACGGTTCCCCAGTCCTTACTAAAATAAAATTCATCTAAATGGTTTTCAGGGCCCTCTAAAATACAGTCTTGACTTGCCTTTCCATTTTTTTCCTACCACTCCTAAAAATGATTAGTGTTCCTGAGTTTGCAGAACAATCACACAATGTTTCCATTCCATAATGCATATATAGTTTCCTTCTCCTGGTACAACTGTACCCCTCTCCGGTTGCTGCCTTAGACTCTGATTCCCTTTACAGCCAGACACCTTGAAGTCTACATTCATCTTTTCCTTCCTCACCTTCTACTCTCTGATCATGTCTTCCTTTAAAAATTCCTGCTTTGGCCTTTCTGCTGGTGGACACCACAGAATAAGCATAAAGTCACTCCTCCCACAGTCATCATGTCTAACTAAGTCGGCATCTCCCAAAGGGCCTGGACAGCTGCAGAAGGTCTTCATTGGAGGTTTGAGCTTCAAAACATCTGTTCAGAGTTTGAGGAGCTATTCTGAGGATTGGGGAACGCTCACAGACTATATGGTGATGAAAGATCCAAACACCAAGTATTCCAGAGGTTTTGGGTTTGTCACATATGCCCCTGTGGAGGAGGCGGATGCAGCCATGAAGGCAAGGCCACACAAGGTGGATGGAAGAAAGTTGTGGAACCACAGATGTCGCTCTCAAGAGAAGATTCCCAAAGACCTGGTGCCCACTTAACTGTGACAAAGAGTTTTGTGGTGGTATTGAAAAAGACACTGAAGAACATCACCTAAGAGATTATTTGGAAGAGTATGGCAAAACTGAAGTGATTGAAATCATGACTGACCGAGGCATCAGTGGCAAGAAGAGAGGCTCTGCTTTTGTAACCTTTGATGACGACTCTGCAGACAAAGCTGTTATTCAGAAATACCTCACTGTGAACAGCCACACTAAAGGAGGGAAACCCCGATCTAAGCAAGGGATAGCTAGTGCTTCACTCAGCCAGAGGATGAAATGGCTCTGGAAACTTCGTTGGTGGTTGTGGAGGTAGATTTAGTGGGAATGACAAATTTAGTCATAGAAGAAACTTCAGTGGTCAAAGTGACTTTAGTGGCAGCTGTGGTGGTGGAGGATATGGTGGCAGTGGGGATGGCTATAATGGATTTGGTACTGATGGAAGTAATTTTGGAGGTAGCAAAGCTATAACGATTCTGGCACACCCAAGCAAACACTTCTAGGCTTCTATACTTTGCATCTTCCATCTGCAGGTTATGTGTGTGTGGGCGCAGTAGGCTTACCAAAGCTTTGTTTACTCATGAGGGAAGGCCTGAGACTGGGGACTAGAATCAACTTGAGGTGGAAGACATTAGAACCCCTTTTGATCACACATAAAGAACTGTTCTTCAATATACTTTTTATGAGAATCACTATTATTATTTTTCACCCCCAGCTGACTTAATCCTATGTATTATTTCTCATCTGAATTCAAACTTCAAAGAAAAGAGTATCATTTATTGAACCCCATCATAAAAGCCCCAATGTTAACTAATCAAAGTAAATCAGGTTACTTTTAGAAATCCCATAAATTAATAACAAACAGGGTCATAGCATTTATATAAAGATAATTTATACTAATGATACATTAATCCTTGGATAAATTTTTCTTTCAATATTCTCAAATACTAAACATATTTTATTCATAATTGGAATACTGTCTTTATAAACAATAGGTAGTATTTATTCTGGGGTAACCATTCTGATTTTTTTTCCTGATCTTATTTGATTGTAAAAAATTTGAAAACTACTCAAAAAGTATAGAAGGATACATTTTTTAAATTACACACAATCTAGTCACTCAAAAATAGTCACTTTATTTCCTTCTGATGTTCATGTGTGTATGATACATACATATACACTCACACACATATACACATTTTTAGCAAAATTGTG
Organism: Macroglossus sobrinus; assembly: GCA_004027375.1. Classification (NCBI taxonomy): domain Eukaryota; kingdom Metazoa; phylum Chordata; class Mammalia; order Chiroptera; family Pteropodidae; genus Macroglossus; species Macroglossus sobrinus. The sequence goes on along the minus strand of PVKZ01002332.1, from coordinate 143,269 downwards.
AAAATGCTGTAACTTGCTTTTTCATTTACTACTATATATCTATATAATATTATATATTCCTGAGTAATTTTTTAATGAATTCATTAATTTTTTTATGGTGATGTTGGTTAACGAAATCCTATAAGTTTCAGCTGTACACTTTAACAGCAAGGCATATATATGTGTGTGTGTGTGTGTGTGTGTGTGTGTGTGTGTGTGTGTGTGTATTTATTTACACTGTGTATTTACCTCCCAGGTATATTTCTTTCTGTCACCACATATTTGACCCCCGTTACCCCATCTACCTCCCCCTTCCCCTCTGATAATCACTAGTCTATTGCCCATGTCTCTTGAATAATTTCAAGGACATAATTTTGAATAGCTGCATATTTCACAGAGATGGATATACCAAAATCTAAATGTAACACAATCAACCAAGTGAAAAGGAAACCTATAGAATCGAAGAAGATATTTACAAATCATATATCTGATAAAGGAGTAATATCTAAAATAGAGAATTCCCACAACTCAACAACAAAAATTCAAATAACCCAATTAGGAAAAAGGGCAAAGTGCTTGATAGATGTTTCCCCAAAGAAGATATACAGCCAACGAGTACATGAAGAGATGTTCAACATCGCTAATCACCAGGGGAATATAAGGTGAAACCACAATGAAATATCGCCTCACAACCATTAGGATGGCTACTATCAGAAGTATACAAATAACAAATGCTGGCAAGAATGTAAAGAAACTGGAACCCTTGTGTACTTTTGAGAGAATTGTAAAATAGTGTAACAGCTATGGGAAACAGTATGAAAGTTCCCTAAAGAATTAAAAATAGAGGTACCATACGATCTTGCAATCCTAATTCTGAGTATACATCCAAAAGAATAGAAAGCAAAGTCTCAAGGAGATATTTGCACACCCATGTTCATAGCAAAACTATTCACAATAGCCAAGAGGTAGAAGCAACCTAAATGTTCATCAGCAGATGAATGGATAAATAAAATGTGATGTATACATATAAAGGAATATTATTCAACTTTAAAAAGATAATCCTGTCACAACATGGATGAACCTTGAGGTCATTAGGCAAAGTGAAATAAGTGAGTCACAAAAAGATACGTACTATATGACTGTACTTATATGAGGTATCTAAAATAGTCAAATGACAGAAGCAGAAAGTAGAATGGGAGTTACCAGGGGCTGGTGGGAGAAAGAAAGGGGGAGTTTTGTTTCATGGGTATAGAGATTCAGATTTATAAGATAAGAAAGGTCAATGTGAATACACAAATATGTGAACATACTTAATACTACTGAACTAAATATATACTTAAAAATGGCTAAGATGGTAAAGTTTATGTATTATTTTTACTACAATAAAAATGAAACAATGATCTGTATGCTCTTAAGTACTCAGTTTACATATAAGTAATCTGTCTAATAAAGAGATGGTTTAAAAAGTATAAATTTCTAAAGATAGTAACATTTCCATCTCTCATCTCAAAAGAAAAAAGGAAAGCTCTGGTATGAATTAAAATTTAAGAATAATTAACTTTAATGAATATGCAGTTTCATGGTGCCTTTTATTATATTTATGTTCACGTATCTTATTTACCTCCATTAGGCCATAAGTCACATAAAGTTAGAGACTGTGTGTCCACCTTTGTTCAGCACTGTACCTCCAGCACCAGTTTTAATGCTGGGCCCTTGGAAGACATTCAAAAGTTTCTGAATAAATTAATGAATCTGTAAATGTCAGTTCACTATATTATAAATACCTTTGTAAACTCTAGTTAGATTAAGAAAGTTTTAGACTTTAGTTTTTATAGTTTTATAAATGCATTCTTGAAAGCATCCACTTATTATCATTAGAAAGGATATTTGTAAAAACAAATAGATCAAATAAAGTATACTTACCCTTCTATAACCATTGCAAGAGAACCCAATAAAATAGTGTGAATCACATGATAAATTATTTCTGGCTTTTCTCCAATTCTCCCATCTTCAAGAGCAATAGTTTCTTTCAAGGACTTAACACTACAGAAAGGAAATGTGTTTTTCACTACTTTAAAAATATATATTTGAAAAATCAGATTCCTTAAATCTTTTCATAAAAAGGAATATAGGTGGTCCTTAAAATTTGAAAGTATATTCCACTAGTCAAATACTAATTTTTATATCTCCAAGTTTTAATAAATGGCTTTTAGAACCTGAATATTATTGATTCAGTGAAGACTAAAACTGAAAATTCAGAAATATAATTCAAAAAATGTTTTAGGATCCTTTCCAAGATCAACTATCACTCAACTAGTGATTAATAAATCAATAGCTAAATCATAATTTGAACAACTAAGTTCTCAAAATTAAGATACAACACATACAACTTCCTTTCAAATATAATAAAAACAGTTAAGCTTTATAATTTAAAGTCACTTACACTACTAGCTTCATTTAAGTTAAAATAGAAAAATTATTCTTAGTTAAGTAAAAATCTGAGTGAATTAGTGAATGATTTTGTGACAGTTTAACTGATTATTTAAATATTACTCCTACACTAAATTGGGAAATTACATACTTAGATTATAAACTTAAATTTAAATTTTATCTGGACAACTTATAATATTATTTTAAATACTGATGAAAAGAGAATGAAAGTAGAAGCTCTAAAACAAGTACACAAATATTGGAAGAATATTAAAAATAAACATTTTACATATATATTAGTAACGTTACTGATTTTCATAGATAGGTACTTACTTGTTTCTCCTAAAAATAACTTGCATCATAGAAAGAAAACAAATAATTAACACTAAAATATAGAAAGGTAATAAAGAAGACTGTGTCAATCGCAAAAAAAATTCTTGAGACGGTGCCTGCAGCGATTTTTGACATAGGAACCAATTCATTGTAAAATTCCTAGAGAAGACAAAAAGCATATTAAAATAACAGGTGTTTTAAACTACTGAACATAAAATCTTTATATCTCAAGTAAAAACTTATAAACAAAACACATTACCTAAATCTATTCACTTATAACAGCCAGATCCTACCCTTTAAAAATGAAGATAACAGCATTAGTAACTCTCCTCAACAAACTGCTCTAATAAATGTAAAACTACTGCTTTTTGTTACAAGTAATATGACCATATCTAGAGCCCAAGATAGTTTCAAGGGAGTTTAACTTTCTATTTTTATCTGTAAGAGAATAAAAAATTTAACTGCCTAATATCTACATCTGCATTATCCAATATGGTAGGCTACTAGCTACATGTAGCTATTAGCACTTATAATGTGGTCAATGCAAATGCAGATATACTTTAAGTACAAAACACAGTTTGGATTTCAAAGATAAAAAAATGAAAAAAGAAATACAAAATTATCTTATTAATTTTTATATCATTTACACATTAAAATATTTTTTGACATGTTGGATTAAATAAATATATTATAATTAAACTCACTTGTTTCTTTTTACTTTTTTAATGTGACTACTTGAAAAGTATGTATGTATGTATGTGGCTCACAATATATTATTAATAGGCAGTTTTGATTGATATTGATAAGGTATCTAATTATTAATACAGAAATCATAACATTTGAAATGTAAAGCTTTTGAGACATATGAATCAGGATAAACTTTTTTTAACCCTAGGCTAAATGTGAGCAACAGGACTCCTAGTTATATGTAACTTGATCTGCACTCTCACTTCCAATCTACCTCTCACCTCCATTTCATACTTAACCCCTTGCCCTGCGGAAGGAGGTAAACAGTGGAGTGATGTTCAGGAGTGCACACAGAGGGATGCCTACTTCACAAATCACTGGATTTAGATTAAAAGGTTAAGGTTTACAGTGTGTCAAACAGCAGTACAGCTGTATCAAAGAGGCTGCCATCAAAATATCTTGTACCTACAACTAATGTTTCTTTTTTTTAAATTTGCCTATTAAAGTTATTAATTCTATCAAGGTCTAATTCAAATCCCAATTTAATGAGTATTCTTTCTATATCCCCCATTCTCAATCTTTCCTTCCTCATATTTCCACAGCACTATATTTACCTCTCAATTACAGTGCTTAATACAATCTGCCTTGTGTTAGATTGTGGTCATTTTTGTATCCCCAGAGTACCTGGGCTAGTATCCTGCACATCCAATAAATATTTATTAACATTCCTTTAATGGTTCTTGAAAGTCTGTCTCAAAAAAATGTGTCCTGAAATTCTGATAAACTCCAAATCCTAATATCCAATTGGCAGAGTTGAGGTTAGGGCATTTACTGTTTATACCACTCACGTCATTCGTTAATCACACAAAAACTATCTGAGATAGCAAAAGACAGGGCCCATGTCTTACACTTAAAACACCTAATGCATTACCTTGTAAAGTAAATCTAGTACCTGATATGCTAAACAAAAGTGGACTTACATAACATCAACTAAGAAACAATGGACAAAAGCAGTCCTTAATCCTAGGTTCATTCTAGAGTCTTCCAAGGTTAAAGGGAAAGTCAATGAAAAGGCCAGTCAATTATGAAGTCTACAACTAATTGCCTGCTGTGTCAGGCCTAAAAGACATGGTCCCTTATCCTTATGGAACACATGGCTTCTTAAAGGATCCTTTTATCTTAGTAGACCATCCATATATGACTTACACTTCAGAAGATTTCTCTAGTGCTTAAACTATGTCAAATACATCGTTAGTGGTGATATATCACAACATGAAACTTCATGCACAGTATCTAAAATCCCATGTAATCACAGCTAATGATAATAAGGTTCTAAAGTACATTACGTGAACTAAAGAAATGAGTAGGTGAAAATATACTTTCTGTTATGCAAGTAGACTTTGTCAGTACATAAAATCATGTAGTTCACTTTAGGTTTTAAAAATGCATTTAACAAACAAATGAACAAAAAAGGCACAACACTATTCTTGAATTTAAAAAATCAGCTTCTGGTCCAATGCATTATATTTACCTTAAGATAAGATTCTGTACTATAAAATAAATATGCCTACATCCTTTTTAATGTAAGCATTTTGCTGATGTAGTGGTTAAATTACTTTGATTCGTTATTTATTTTAGATCTTTTGTTTACTCTGTCCTTAGATTACATCCTTGCTCCTCATTACAGGAGAAAGTAGCCTCAAAATACTGTGATGCTATTAAAGTTTAAGTATATCTAATTTATAAAAGACCTAAATGAGATCTTTTTAATATGAGAAAAAACATTAACATCAGGTTTATTCTAGATATTATAATATCCCAAATTATTTATTTCTGAAGTGGTATGTAATTAGGTATATATCTCCTCCTTTATTTTTGTTCTTTATCTAAGTGGTATAGAATTAGGTAAACTTACATAATCTAAAACTTACTTAGTCATATTTAGTCCAAATTTTACTTCAAGGAATTTCAGCATGTGCTCATTTTCTTTGTGTGGGACAAATGTCTGGAAGGGAAAAACACTAGTTATGACAAAGAACTATTAGCTATACTTACTTACAGCGATGTGTTTTTGTTCAATACTAGAAAGAAAATATAGTAAGATTACAAAACAAAAAATCTGAATAAAACATTACATGATATAACTATGAAGCAAGGAGATTTACTGGCATAAGTCAATCATATTACCTTATACTGAAGCATAAAACTATAATGAAGAAGAATTAAAATTTATCACACCTGGCTTAAGTAACTTACCCACTCTTCCAAACACCTTTGACTCATCTCAATTTATTCCATATATTACTTAATGTTAATTGGGTAATAATGACATTTTAAGTTAAATGGAAATTATGTATTTTTTAAGCATATCTAGAAATGAATCATAATCCTATTTTCTTACCTAATATGCCAGGGAGGAACATTGGTCAACTCAAAATTTTACTATATAAAACTCTTACCTTGATATCTCATTATTCTCATTAAAATTTAATCCACTATATTTCATTATTTAATTGCTCTGCTACATGAATATCACACACACAGTTACTTACCTTCATTACAATATTCAATGTCACTGTCAGAGTACACACCAAGTAAAAATTAATCACTTTCATTATTTTAGCTACAAAAGTTCCCTTCTTCACATTTAGCTGTGGGGGGAAAACAATCAAATGAACAAAGCAATGAGGCTTAAAAAAATTAACAATTAAAAAATCAATATAAGAATGATAAAAAGGCAGTTCTAATTACCTGAAGGCACTTAACAAGCATTAAGACTACTACAAAACTTAATAAAGGAGACACCAATAAAGCTGAATTCTCGAACTGCAGTAAATATCCCAGAAAGAGAGAAAATATATAGATTTTATAAACTTCATGAACCTATTGGGACAAAAACAAAATGAATGAGAATAAAATTAATTTTGTTGTATATATTTTCATTAGTTTGTTTAGAATGGATTTGACTATAATTATAAAGTAAATGCTCTATAATAATTTGGGACAGTACTATGCAAATGTTCAATCCTTATTTTAATGTTACAATGTGTAATGAATTTATCACTTCCATCTTAGAATAAACTCTTGTAAACAAAGCTAAAAGCTTTAAATTCATGGATGTCTAAATCAGATTGGAAAGACCTTCTTTAGTCCTAGGTTCTGACTTAATTTCACTTGGCTTACCTTGTTATTATTAAAATCTATCGATGCAACATCAAACTGCATAAATCCAAAATCATAATCTTCAGCAGCAGTTCCAAAAATCTATCCATTGAAAATATACTACCATGAGGGGTAGTACCAGAAAAAATATTTTTGCATTTGGTCTGTTTAACAGTGAACATATAAGAAAGTTAAATTTAATGTCCTAATAGAAGATCTCCCAGGAAAGTTTTGTCTTAGTAGATGACTTTCCTAAAATTTAATAATGTAATTATTTAATCTATCAAAGTTAATTACTTTTAGAAAGGGAAAATTAAGACAAAATATAGACATTAAGAGGGAACAAATGAAAAGAAAATCTGTGAAAGAAAAGAAAAAGAAAAGAAGGAAGAAAAGAAAAAAAAATGAAAAGAAAAGAAAAGAAAAGAAAAAGAAAAGAAAAAAAAGAAAAGAAAAGAAACCCTAAAAAGCCAAAGCTGTTTAAAAAAATAAAGATATCTAATTATTGGGAGGCTGAAGCAATGACTAAGAGAGGGCACAATTGGATCTTCTGGGTGCTGATAAATGTTCTATTTCTTGATTTTTGGATGCTGGTTCTATAGTTATTAACTGTCTCTTGGCTCCAAATTTCTCTATCCCCTGCCTCATAATGCTGGTGCTGGGGCTCTGCAATCTACATTTCTGCTTTTCCAGATGGCTTCCTATAAGCTCTGCCAATACAAAATGCAGGAGATATTATCAGGATGGAGAAGAAATAAGGAGCTTGTTCCTTCCTATTACTACCTGTCTGCTTACAGTTCCTGTGAGAGCATCACCTTAGTGATGCTTCTTCACTCCAACAGAGCAATTTCTTCCTGTTGACGAACCAGCTTTATCCCATCCTCTTGCCCCAGAGACCCAAAGAACCACTGGCCAGAGCTCCATTCTCAAAGGTCTGTGCCCCATTTTCACAGGGCCCTTCTTTCCTGTTCAGACACGAGCAAAACTGAGCAGTGGCCCTTCCTCACAGGCTGAGTTTCAGCTCTACAGGCACTCTCCTCTAAATTTCAATAATTTCAAATTCTTTGTTTCCTCAGCTCTAGAGGTGGTAGCTGCTTACTGCAGTTGCTACTTCTATGATACTTTCAGGTTTTTACCACCCTTTCAATTAGCAAATTAATGATTTTATACTCAGTTAATGATTCTTCATATTAAATTCTATTTCAATAACCTAAATGTTGGTACTAACCAGGATTGGAATCCCAGACCACCTGAGTATATGAGATAAAGAAAAGAAAGAGAAGAGCAAGAAGATTCCTAAAATCTGGCTTGGATGAGGTATTAAATACTTAATACATATTTATAAATAAAGAAAAGAACGAACTGGCAAAAAAGAAGAAAGATAATAAACAGAAAGAACCAAATGTTGATGGGAACCTTTAAAGACCTCTGGCAGGAATATCAACTGATATAGACATTCTAGAGAAAGGCTTAGTATCTAGTTAAATTGAATATGCACATATCATTTGACTGGTAATTCCATTATGAGGCATATACTCTAGAGAAATCTTGTACTTATGTGCCATATGACATGTATAAGAATGCTTACAGCAGCACATGAACAATAAACTGGAAAATGAATAGCCCACCAACAATAGAATAAAATATAGCTCTGTACATCACCATTGATGACTCGCAAAAGCAAATCAGGCAAAAGTAAATATTTCCAAATACATATTTTTCAGGATAACATAGGTGGTAAAAACCATGAAGAAAAAGAGGAAAGAATTAATAAGATTCAGGACAGTTAGCCTCTGTTAGGGAGGAAGCAGAATGTGATTGGAGAAGAGTTAGAGAAAGGCTTCTGGGGTATTCAGACACTCAACTTATTGGCCTGGGTGGGGGGCGGGTCAAAGACCCATACTTTATTTTAATAATGTATACAAAGTATAATACACTCTTTTATACATGTTCTATTTTTCACTATTGTTTTTTCTTTTTAAAGAAACAAAATGGAAGGAGAAATATAGAAATGGAGAAGAAGTGGATGGTGACTTTTCCCTTAAACTGGGTTTAAGGGAATTTTAAAGTACTTCTAAAAGGAATAAAAGATAAAGAATTTTGCAATCTTTTGAAAAGAAGTATTAATCAGAGCCTATTATAACATTTAAAAATAACACTAAATAGATTTTAGATACGATACTACAAAAACGTTTCTCTGAATTTAAAAATCATAAATTCAAAATGACGTAATACCTTGTCACTTTGCTCCAATGAAAAACTATCTAGCAAGAACAGAGATATTGCTTGAAGAAACAAGAGATAGTGGCTGTACTCCCACATCATCATAAACGTGTAAGTTGAAGCACTCATCAATAAGTAGCAAAACCTCTAGGGAAAATAAAAGAAAGAAACTAAATATCAATAGCTTTATTACTATAAAAAAATCTATGAGGCCGTCACCTCAGATTGGCAGCTATTATTGGTTTAACTATAATTCTCAAAACTTTATTTTTAAATCACGTAATTATTACTAAATATTTATAACACAGTAAGATCTTAAAACACTCTAAAGAGATTAATCACTTGTCCTTCAAAGTTCAACATCATATTGAAATTTTCTGCAAGACAAAAGAAATAAACTCCAGTACAATTTTCTTTTATCCCCAAAGAGGTAAAGAAATAAATACATAAGAAAATGGTAAAAAATAAAAATAAAGAAAATAGTGGCCTTTACTAGACTTGGCTCTGATGGGCTTTTTTGTTATTGTTAAAATAACCCCTTTTGCCCTAGAAACTAATTTCACTCCCATGGTGCTTACTGTTTTCATAAGCGCTTCTTCCATTTAATTAATCTGTTTACATCTCAGCCTATTCCATACCCATGGAAGAAAGTCCATTGTTTTTTAAATTTCACCTCAACAAAAGTATGGCCTTACCTGTCCCAATGCTTGTACTGTCAACCATATAAAACTGTTTTCCTCTGCTGAAGAATTAAACACAAGGATTTCACTGCTTTGCCTGATACATGCCTGGGTAAAATCAATACCATCCTTTCAAAAGTAATCTCCTACGTGATCCCTTAGTGAGAAAGGAAGTCTGTGAGAAATCCATTAGCATATTTCTAACAACAGTGTCTACTACTTCTGAAACCAGGAGGAAACTGAGTCAGGCTCTTGCTACCTGTGCCATTAAGCCAAACAACTAAGTTGGACTAAATAGAATAAGCGTTTATTAGAGAATTGCAATTTCCCAGAGACAAGCCTTCTGCTCCAAAGACCTAGCTCCCTGAGTATCTCAGGAGCAAAGACTATATAGGGAAATTGGTAATCATGGACTAAGAAAGTATAGTCATGGGAACTAAGGGAGCTAGGGTGGCTTAGGCCATCTATCTTGCAAGGCCACCTGGAGGGGAGTAACTAACTGCCTTTCCCAAGTGAGTGAGAGTAAAATGTGCTGCTTAGTTACAGGAGCAGAATAGCAATTTTGAGAACAGCAGACCAGCTGCCGTTTTTGGATAGAGCAGGCAGATGTTCATGAACTGCCCAAGGAGCAAACAGTGCCCATGGGAAAAGCAGAAAACGTCCTTGGTAGCAGGCACTGCCCAGAGTCCTTTGTTCATTTGTCTTCCTTGGGGCTGTTGAGCAAGCAGCCTTTTCTGTCTTCCGAGTATGTGGGGTTCCTTCTTCACTTTTAAAGATCTACTTTTTTATTCTCAATTCCTCCATCAGCAATAGTGTCAAATAACTTTGTTCTGATAAGAACAGTGAAGGAGAAAGACAATAAGGGTGAAATCAAGAAACCAAAGATAAGAATGATGGTTCTCTAAATCATTCAGTCTCAGCTGACTATACTGATTGATAAATGCCAGAGTCAGAAATATCTCAGGAGATATAAGAATTTTCCAGCATCCTGAATAAAATTAAGACTAGAGAATAAAATGTAAGAGATGGAAAATTTCCACCAGCTGGTCAAAGAATACCAATCACAAGGCCCAGAAGATCTCATAAGTGTAACAAATAAGTTTCTGTTCTTCCTATCAAATAGCTATGAAAGTGTTCTGGAAATCCTCTAATGTGGAACAACAAGAACTGAAAGAACCATGTCTGAAACCATCATCCCCAGAGAATCAAGTTACAGAAATCGGCAAAGGCTCAGATCTAGATCCAGCCTAACTAACCTAACTGGCCATTTGGAGAATAGTTTGGGGATGTGGGAGGAAAGTTAAAATATAATGAAGTAAACTGCTAATTCCAAGTGTTTATTCTCAAACTACTTAAGAGCATATCGTGAAAATAGAAATAGAAGTCGAACACAATCTGGACAATTAGCTTTTTCTTTCTCTGAAGATTTTCAAAATTCTGTACACTCTTCTCTACCCTTTACCTTACTCACTTCATTTTCAACTATGCCTTTACTGGGAACCTTTTTATATATATTACTTAAGTGACATATTACATGGGTTTCAGTAATTGACCATATATGTCTCTAGATGGCTTCAGATAACTGCACAAAAGATTTGGGTTTGGATATCTTGATGCAACTGGGACCATGAAATCTAGTCACAAGGGTGGGAAGCAAAGTACAAAATACATGATTAAAATATACATGTTGCTGGAAAACTACCCAGCAATGAAAACAAGTAAATTATTGATGCATACAACCTAGATAGATGTTACGGGCATTAAGCTGAATGAAAAAAAGCCAATCTTGAAGAATAACATACTATATAATTCCATCTACAGAACTTCAAAGAGACAAAATTATAGTGACAAAGAACATATCAGTGGTTGCCAGAGGTTAGGATTGGGTGAAAGATGTGACTATTAACAAGGTACTATAAGGGAGTTTCTTTGTAGTGGTGGAACAGTTCTATAATTTGATTATGGTGATGGTTACTCAAATATACATACACATGATAAAAATTCATACAACTATACATATTCCTTCTCCCTCCAAAAAAGTACATTTAAAAAAGTTAGAATAAAAAACACACACACATACTATGAATTCATTTAAGATAAATAGTAGAAAGAATTCCCTCACCCAGCTTCCCCCAATGACATTATCTTACATGATTATAATATATTGTCAAAACCAAGAAATACTATTAATTCAGGTACAGACATTTGTATTTCAAAACACACACAAATGTGTGTGTGCAGAGTGGAGTCAAGGGGGCGAACACAACTGAAGAATTAAGCAGTTTTGCTTTTAAAAAAATTGAATTGTTAACCTGAAGGGTTAAGAATACACCACTGTTAACTTGCTTTTACTTTTTTGTCATCTTTAAAAAATAAAATCCTTAATATTGTTATCCCTTTAATATTTGTATACAGATATTTTGCTATTGTTGTGTATTCTTGAGTACTAGATGAGTGGCTAGTTATAAATAATCAAATAACTGATAACTGCAATTTTCCCCTTTATCTTAACAGAGGGAAGACAGAGAGGGAAGGAAAGGGGAAATATGTTATGAGTACTCTGAAAACATAAAGATAACTGTGGTTAAATAAAAAAGGAAAAACAAAATGTAACCTAAAATAAGAGTATAAGCTATTTGTGGATTCTTTTAAAAAGTACAGGGTAAACACTAGCGACCGGGAGAGAACTATCCCTTTCATTGTATATCCATTTGCACTGATTGATTTCTTTTTTACCATAAGTGTAATGTATATGTTAACTTTTAATTTTAAAAAAGTTGGAATAAAAAACATTTAAAACATAAATATATAACATGCAATGAAAAGATATCCAAAAAATATCAAATATGATATACAAGGGAAAAAAATAAGTTTACACTACATAACTTTTCCATAACTCCTTTTAAAATAAATTAATAATTTTATTTAAAAAATACTTAATTAAACCGTTTTTTAGGCAACAAAAGTTTTGTTTTAGTTCAAAATAATCATATATACAAAGAAGCATAGGCAGTTCATTTTACTATATTAAACTCTTTTATTCAAAAACTTCAGGACTATTCTTCCCTATGAGAAGACTGCACAATCTAACAGAATACTCAATCACAGACTCCCTGATGACTAAAGAAAATATTCTTGCTCAGAAAGCACTTTATACAAACAACAAAAGGATAATTATAAATCTATAAATTGTAAAAAAAGGGAGATAATAGCATCATAAAAAATGAAATAAAAAGTTTGCAATGCTTGGAACATTTGTCATCACCCAAGGGAGAAAAGAACAGTACATTTTTAGAGGTTTCAAAAAAGAAACCATTAGTGCATCTATCTTATTTCCCAGCCAAATGAGTTCAACAGAAGCTTTTCCTTGGTCCATATGGTCTCTTTTCTTAGCCAGGAATTCTTAACCGAAGATAGAAGACTGCTACATTTCAGTTAATTTCAATTTAATTGGTTACCTTTACAATCATTTTTATTTTATTTTATGCATTTAAAATCATTACTGTAAGACAGTCTGTAAACTTCATTTGACTACCAAAAGGATTTATGTCAACAACAATAATAACATCTAAACTATTTGGGACAGTCTCTTGAAACTCACTAATTTACTTACACCTCAGCCATAGAAAACTTTGGGTAAACAGAAACTTTGGGTATACAGTGCTACCATAAAGGTTAACATTGCTATCATCTGTAGTCACTCCTTATAGCTTCATTAATATTTAACTTAAGACCAAAGGCCATCAGTGTTCCAGAAGTGAGAGCAATGGTAAAATAACAATGAGGCACTAATTTTCAAAATACAATATTCTTCATATATTTGTCAAGTAACTGCACTAAGACAAAAGAACATCTCCTTTCTCCTAAAAATAATTTACTCTCAGATTATAGAACAATAGTGTTATTTATAATAAGACTACTCAACAACATCCTTTACTGTATAGTAACAACTAGGCTTCATTGAATTTAACTCTTAATATGATTAACTTTAAACTTATGTATGTTCGTAATACATCAGAATTAATTGTGACAAATAAATTTGTATCTTACCTCTCCATAAGTATTTAAGTTGCTTTTTAAATAGCCCGTAAGTGCAGCGACTTGGCATGCAAAATATGGTAGTGCCCAGTTTTCTCTTAAAGGAATGGAGTTTTCAATTCTTGTTGTATCTACCCTAAAATAAATCACAGATGAACAGCAAAATAGCAAGACATTATATTTGTGTAACACTATACTTTTTAAAGCACTTTCACAAACAGATCATTGTTTTTCATAACAATCCTGTTGAGTAGACATAGACAGAGCCACCACTGCCAGGGCCCCAGGATGACTTAGTTCTGCTGTGCACTGCCTGATAAATATAGATGGACCTCTATGAGAATTTGAAAAAGGCATCCCTACCCTGGCAGATAGAGAACCTCATGCTAGAGCACACAGCTTACTCCAGAGTACACTGGATTTCAGCTCCCATCCTCCCTTCTCTTAATAAGATGGTTACCATTCTCCAGAGCACAAAATTAGCAAGCCTGGCAGATGCAAAGTTCTTAATCCCCTTATATATGAAATATGAAGCTCAGAGAGGTGATATGACTTAATTAAGTCACAGAAATAGTAGGTGGCACAAGTAGACTTTGAATGCATTTCTTCTGTTATCTAATTTAATAATATTTTCAATCAGCAGCTTACCCAGAATTAACATTACCATAGTCCTTTATGGGATATCTATAGACCTTTGAAAATTCCCAGAATCACAAATACAGAATGTCTTTGTAAGTTCCTCCTTAGCTTCTCCTCAATTTTTACTGAGAGCCTGTTTTCTCCTCTGTGTATCCTCACACCACAATACCTTTCCAACAATCATTAAATTTGAATCTCATACACTCGCTCAATGGTTATTTTTCATACAAAAAAAAAAGGCATTATTGCTTTAAAAACTTTATATAAATTGCTGCATAACTCTCCTAAGTAATGAAGATGGACATACTCGCAGATAATTTTGTTCCATCAATTGTAGTATAGCCATACAATAGGATACTACTTAGAAAATAAAAAAGTAATGAACTACTGATACACCCAATAAACATTAATCTCAAAATAATTATGCTGAATGAAAAAAAAAAACAGACCAAAAAAAGTATAAACTGTATGACTTTATTTATATAAAAATTCTAGAAAATTCAAACCAATTTATAGTGACAGAAAACAGTGGAACAGTAGTATAGGTGCGGTAAGAATAAAGAGGGAGTAATTACCGAGAGGCACAAGAAAACTTTTGGGGATGAGAGATGTCTGTTATACTGATTTTACTGATAGATTCACATGTGGCTAACTGCCTAAACTGATCAAATTGTACACTTTATGTACAGTTTATTCTATGTTAATTATACCTCAACAAAACTGTTAAAAAGTATTAGAAGAAAATCTGTCTTCTATAAATGTACATGTAATTGAATATATATTAAAATAAGATCACACATGAACATTAATAAAATAAAACTGTAAGGAACTTAGCAGTGTCTAGAACCTAGTAATAGTTTTAGGTCTCAGCTCTTTCATAATTCTATAATAAACTGTTTTACTTAATAGTATATTATGAGCACTTTCCATAATATGTACATGTCAATAAATATACTTCAAAAATATGTAATGAAAACAGCACATCACTGTATAGATCTATCATAATCTAATCAATTCCCTATTGTTAAATACTTCCTTTGTTTCTGACTTTATCTGTTATAAAGTTTTTAAAAACTTAGACTAATGTTTTTATATAGTAATCATTACTTTCATTGTTTAATTTTCTAATCTTTTAATCCACTTGGAATTTATTTTAGTATGCATGCGATAAGTATTTCTTTTCCAGATTTGGTATTCTAATACTATTTGTTGAACAGCATGTATTCTAAAGGCCACCCATTTCATACAATAGTTTCATGCAATAAACTGTTGTGAAAGCTAACTTTCTAAGACAAACAAGACATTCACATGTCATAGTCAGAATGTGGGCAGGAAGAAAAGGATGTCTAGTCTCAATTCAGGACTCTGCCAACCACCCCATCAGCCCAGAATTGGGAAGCTGAACCCAGCAAGCCTCATTCCAGAGCTTCACAGACTGCCCCCACCCCGCTCACAGATTAGTGACAAAATAGTGCAGTGAAATCTCAAAACTACACCAAAAACACTGCCTGGAGAAGGGATAAAGGGAAGGAAGGGATCCTTCTCCTCTGGTCTCTGCAGGACAAACTAAGTAGGATCTCTGCCAGTTATTCTCTATACCTGGACAAGCCTCTTCACTGCTATCTTCCTGGACATCTGTGCTATTCCATCTCTTCCCCTCACCATGCTTGGTGGTAGTGAGAACCAGAAGGCTAACAGTGGGGTGTGACAAAATCAAGTAAAATCCACTTTTTCTGGCAGTCTACCAAACAGCAGCACAAATCAGCAGTTCAAATTTCTTGTTAGATCAATTAGGGTTCAAAGACCTGGAGAAACATTCAGAGAGATCAGCACACTCTGAGTTTAATTTTGTTTTCATTTTAAACACAACACATGGATAACCACCTTGTAAATAAAACCCACGATTGCCAAAAGATTTTAGGACTCCCTTCCATGTTTGTGTTAACAATCTAGGTGGCAACACAGTACTACTTCATTTGCTTTGGGCTAATCAGAAAAAAAATGAGATGGTCTTAATACTAAATGATGCATTGCCAAGTAAAAAATAAAATGATGTCCTAATCACTGTGGTAAAAACAATTTCACAGTGAACCAAACAGAACAACTAAACAGAACTAAATCATCTCATGGTACCCAGCTGTGTAGGTTTGTCAAACTCAAAAGAACCTGCTGGACTGATACCATATTTACACTGAGAGTAGAAATATGGCTTCAGCAAAATATCATTTTTTTCACATTAAATTAATATTTTTCATTTACTATATTTCACTAGTAAATTGGTTTAATAGTAGCACAACTGCTTTTAAGCATAAGAAGCTTACCATGTTTTATATTTAAGTCACATTATAATTCAAACTATTTAAGCCAACACATGGAATCCAACAGAAGTTTTAAATATACATAACTAAAGCATGAGAAACTGAGTTATTAAATTACACATGTAAACCAGTTTGGTATGTCAACGTATAATGTGTGAGAGTTTAAAAACATCTATACAATATCAGTATAACTTTTAATGGCTGCATGTTCCCATGTATCAATTAATTACTATTTACCTAACCATTTTTTTATATTTAGGTGGTTTTCTAATTTTTCATATTACTGAAAACAATACTATAATAAATGAGTTCAAGTAGTAAACTTTTCCCTCTTTTTTCTGGATGACTTTCTTGGAATAAAATGGAATTCCAAAAACCTACCACCTAAAATTGAAAAAACTTAGACCTTCACAAGCATCCTAAGTATGCCAATATTATCACAACAGAACCAGCATCATGTGTTACTATTATTTTCTATTAACTGTACATCTGGGACATGAATGCATCTTACCTCTTTACCATTACCAATATAGTTACTTTTTTTCCCCAAAGATTAAATTTAACATAGACTTTTAATCACATATTTTCTTTGCTCTTCAAATATATAAAGATGTTTCCACTGAAAGTGATACCCAGATAAGTATATGTAGATGAAATTTTCTAGTATGCCTACATCTTTTAAAGTTTATAACACAGGAGCTATTTTACCTTGCTTTTCCCTTCTGGTGTTGATAAACAAGTAACCAAAATATGATTAAGAACACTACTAATGATTGTAATAGAATGGAATAACTAAAACCTTTTTATACTTTTCTGTGCAATCAGATATAAACTCTAAAGCTTATGAGTAAAAAAGACATTTCTTTCATGGCATTAAGATATATTTTCTCCAATAAATTTAAATTTTTTTTAAAAAAGGATATACTTTGCAGTACAGTGGACCCTTAAACAATGCAGGTGTTAGGGGCACAGAACCCTGCATAGCTAAAAATCTGCGTATAACTTTTGACTCCTCAAAAACCAAGGTCATCGCTCAATATCTACACAAGGGATTGGTTCTTGGATCCCAACACATACCAAAATCACGGATGCTCAAGTCTCTTGTATAAAATGGCATAGAACAATGAGGGTTGACTGTAGTTATTGCAAAAAATGCACATATAAGTGGACCCACAAGTTCAAACGCTTGTTATTCAAAGATCAACTGTATAAGATATATACCAATAAAAAATAAACAAAATGCAAAGCAAACATTAAAAAAAAAACTACTTGCAAAGTATGTTTAATTGCCAAAAGATACATTTTAGCAGAATAGACCAGGTTGATTTTTCTGCTTAAATCCTGTTCCAGGTAACTAGAATACACTGTCACTAAATAAGGCGAATAATTGTTATTAAATAAGACAATTTCCTTACAATTCTTACTAAAGTCTCTAAAATACTCTCTTTGACAGTGAGTTTTAACTTCTTTACTGCTGTTATTTTTACATAAAAAAGCTGCCTGGATTTCTTCAAATTTCTGACGAGGACAGCTCTGGGGATTAAAGAAAACAAATATTAAAAGTTCATTGCAGCCTCCAAGATGGTTCACAACGGTCCCTGCCTCTTGGTATTAACACCCTGTGTAGTCATGTCCCATGTTGCACCACAACTAGTCTGTGACAAATAGTATATGGTAGAGTGATGGCATATCGTTTCTGAGATTAGGTTATAAAAGACATCTGGCTTCTACTATGGCACGTTCATTGTATATTCTCTTGGATGATTCACTCTCAAGGATGCCAGCAGCCAAGCTGTGAACAGCCCTATGGAGAAGCCCATGTGATAAGAAACTAAAGCCTTCTAGGCCAACAGCCAATAAGGAACTGAGGCTTCTTATAAATGGCCACATGAATGAGCTTGGAAGTAAATGGTTAAAGCCAGTAAAACCGTCACATGACTGTAGCCCCAATCAACTCTTGACTCTAACTTCATAGAAGGCCCTGGACCACAGCCACCAAGCTAAGCCACACCAGATTCCTGACTTTCAGAAATTGTGAGATTATGTTTATTGTTTTAAACTATTAAGTTTTGGGATGATTTGTATATATAGCAATAACTAATACATCACACAATCAGAAAGCAATCCTTTTAGAAGGTCTATATTTCAAATAATGCTTGTGTTATACTACATACCATTTCACTTTAAAAAGCAAGACTTTCTAAACCTGGTCTATAAGTACTGAAGTAACTTTCTATGGATGTGCTATTAAATTTCTAACAATGAATGCTAAAAGAATTTTAGAAAAGTACACGACAACTTAAAATATTCTCTAACAGGCACTTTCTGACATAACAAGAAATCATCTCATCTCCCTACCATCCCCATCCCCACCAGATTCTCTAATACTATTCTATATTAAAAGAAACCAGAGAGAAATGGGTAATTCCAAATCTTTCACAGGGAACGTACAAGGTACTTGCTCGCCTTGTTGAGCCAGAAAACAAAGTTTTTAAAGATTAATGAAGATATGTCAAAAGAACTCAGAAGTCAGCCTGAGAGAACTCCTATTGACCAAAGTGTTACAATTTGAGCAACAAATATAACAATTATATTTGTTAGGGATTTAACCCTAATGAAAATCTCTAGGTAGAGGAAGATATTAAAAAAGAGAACACCAGAAAAAGTGTTTATCATATCTGAGACAGCTACTAAGACAATCTCTTATTTAGAAGTTGGTAATTAAAGTGAAATGAAACATTTGTCTGACTTTCTAATAGGAACTGAATTTAAAGATAACCAAAGAACTCTGGTTCACTAAAAAAAAAAATCTACCTTTGAAAAATGAAGAATGTAGCTAATGAAAATAAAAAATATAGATTTTATAAACCCTAATGAAATTAGTCACTTCTGTAAAGATTACTAACTTGAGTTATAACCCATAGGTAAATAGTTAATGGTGAAAAGGACATTCATTTGGTGCCCCAAAACACCATACAGATTATTTTCTAGTCTTAAGAAGAGAACACGATTATTCAATAGAGATATCAGACTGTCATCCCCACAAACCAGCAGTCAATCTCAGCTCTACTCAGGGGAGGCCAACTAAATACCACGTAACTTCTAATGTCATGGAACATGAAAAACACATCATCTATGATATATTCTAATCAGAAATGTTTATCTGGAACCCATTAAGCCTTTATATATAACTTCCAACTTATGGAAACAAAAGATATAAAGGAAAAAGCTAGATGACACCACAAGAAAACAGCAAGAGAAATCCACATGGTGTAATACTGTGTAGCACAACTAATCCCCTTCAAAATGCCATTGTCATTAAAAGGGGACTATGTTGGATTTAAAGAAAATTAAGGAACATAACCAGATGCAATATGTGGTCCTGGACTAAATACTAATTTGGATAAACCAGCTATATTTTGGGGTCAATGAAGGAAACTGTAATATGGACTGAGTATTATATAAGATAAAAAATTACTGAACTGAAAAGGGAGACTGCCAAAGAAAGCAGCATATAAAACAGTATGTGCAATATATCTCATTTTGACAAAAATACACTCATGCTACATACATCAAGGTATAAAAACTACTGAGTGACCTCTAAGTGGTGGAAATGTAAAGTAATTTTATTTTTGCTGGTTTTAATTTTCCACAGCATACATATATTGCTTTTGTTATAATAAAGTCTGGTTCATCCCTATATTTTTAAGAAAAAATATACTTAACTCATAAAGCTAAATAACTGTACTTGAAAACTTCTAAGGAAGATGTAAAAAATTCTTTCAACCAAATTGTTGCCAGCATGTGAACTACTAAACAAAGCCCCGTTAAGAGATAATAGCCCTTAATGCTGAATCTCAATAATTTGAAAGTACTATTATTTTTCATTTGGCAATCACTGAAAGAAATGTGTAACAGAAGAAATGTTTCATTTTTTTAAATTTAGTAAGGGTTATGGGGGGAAAGTATTATGAAGAAAGAGAATGCCATAATTCAAAGAATAAATTTTTTGACACTGACCAATGTCAAGAAAATTTTTATGACACCTCAAACCAGCCCTCCATTTCAAAGAAGCCCCATCCCCTACTCTTTTTACTCACTACTAAAGAACAGAGGCTGCTTTGCTCATCAAAAGAGATGGGTTTATTAATTAAAAGCATACTGTCATAGACTAATATAAATCATTATCTATGGTAGTTAACTTTACAGTAATGTATCTAATGCCTCTTCCTGCTTCTTATGAAGCTTATGACATCAATTTTAAATAAAAGGAAAAAAGAGGTATATTCATATGTCACTACATCTGAAAGTAGGGATACAAGGTGGGTATATTATTATTTTAATTGTTGCATGACAAATGACCACAAATATAGTGACTTAAAACAGAGATTTATTAGCTCACAAACCCAGCAGAGTATGGCTGGATTCTCTTAGGGGCTCCATAAGCTAAAATGGAAGCATCAGCCAGGGCTACACTTCTTATTGGGACTTTTATAAGCTCAATGGTTATTGGCAGGAGTCATTTCCTCCTCACTTCAATCCAGCAACAGTGCAGCAAATCCTTCTCATCCTTAGAGTATCTCTGATTTCCCTTTCAGTTGAAAAAAGCTCTCCACTTTTATTTTTAAAAGCTTATAAGATTAGATCAGGTCCACCAGGTAATCCCATTTTAAGGTCGACTGTGCCATATAATGTAACATAATCCTAAGAATGGTATCTCATCAAATTCCCAGGGTGGGAATTAGTGTGTAGAATATTGGAGAGGGGGGTACGGGGGGCACAGAAGTTTCAACTGACTACAACGGTCACAAAAAATTGTAAAACTTAATTAAAAACATCTTTCTTACCTGTTTATAATGAACCATGACACAGTAAGCATTCCTGCTAGCCAAGTTCCACTCATAAGCCAACTTGTAACAAATAAAGCAGCAACATATATTCCTTGCAATCCAAAAACAATACCAATATAGAAATATATTGGCTCAATAATCTCCTAATTGAAAAAAAAGAGAGAGAGAGAGAGAATAGGATGACATTAAATAATTTTGAGGATTGATAAGTACATGAGATAATAACTATTATAGTAAAAAGAAAAACACATACGTGGCTACCAGTTGCTTGATATAAAACGCTGGCAATAAGTTCTGGATATAGAGACATTTGCTGCACTGCATTTATGGTCTTCAGAGATACAGTTTTGTTATTGTGTGTCAGTTCATAAACACCTAAAGACAGAAAATTTGTTCTCTAATTTATTTATTCTGCTTTTACAATAATTAAACATGTCATTCAGAGGTCATAAATATTTTTAAATTATCAAGAAAGATCTCAAAATACTCTGTGCCTCATTTTTTCCAATTATTTTATTATGTACAAGAAAGAGCATACCTATATTCTGGGACAAATCTCCACATTCAAGGGCTCCTAAATAGCACATTTAATTTTAGAAAAATATTGTTATTAAAAATACAAATGTGGTTATCATACCTCTTTCAAATGAAGGCGCCTTTAACATATCTTTATAATAAGAATAATAAATGGCACTGTCGCCCTGAAATGTGATTTCCCGTTCAAGCTCCTAAAAGAAAATATAATTATTTAAATGCCAGTGTCCTAAATATCTTCATTCTCTCTCCTTATCTTCTACACTAATGCTATTTATTTATTCTTTTATTCAATAAATTTTCCTTTCACTACTAGTGGCCATATTAAATATAATCATCTGGCAATCATTTTAATAAAACATCTAAGGTTTAAAATGGATTGTAACTCACAAGTCATTTAATTGGACCACTTTCTTGCTCTATACTCAAAATATATAAGGAAAATCTAGAAGGAAAACCAAAAGAAATACCCTAAGGATGGCAAGAATAGTAAGGAAGGGAATAAAAGATGCTTGCAGTATTATTGGTCCATAAGTAAAAAGTAAGTTTAAGAAGTAGCATTTTCTATTACTATTCTACTTCCCTGTGTATACAAAACAGCAAGCTGCTACTTAGTACTTTTCAAGAGCATCATATAAAAAATCAGTGCTTTTCAAAGAACTTCCAGAAATATATGTAAATCTTAAAATTCTGAAAATTAGGCTATATAAAACCAAACATATAGGTAGTCAAAAACATTAAGAAACCGTGTGCTTGTTCTGCTGAATCAGACTTTCATAAATCTATAATCTTTTAGAAAGGTCTAAGAGAGTGGCAGCATAGAAAGACAATCAATTTGCCCCATCCATTACAACTCAAATATACACGTATATAGAGATCAATTACTCCTTCAAGACAGCTGAGGGCTGAATGAACAGCTTCTGAACAACAAGAGACTGAATAGAGAAGCCTGAGAAACCACAGGAGCCCTCCAGAGCTGCAGGAATTCTTGGGGTTGGAGGTGCCAGTGAGTGCCATTGTTTACCTCCCCTCCACCTCCTTAGGGTGGGTAGGGGCTCTATCCAGGTGTTCTGACCTACCTGCAAGATCGCTGCAGTGTGTTCCTGGACACATTGCCCAAACCCATTTCAGCCCCAGACAGAGAAAGCAAGCACTATCAATAGGGCAGCAATAAATGCACCTGTCCTCCACACCTGGAGCCACTCCAGCTTATCATGCCAACCTGACACCACAGACACCATAAGCACACAACTGGCTCCTACTAGCCAGCCAAAATAATCCAGCATACACAGCCTACACAGATGTCACTTCTACATAAGGTCACCTTCTAAAGACTGAGATAACTATTTCCTTTAATTCATAAAAACAAACACAAATAAAAGTCAAATAAAATGAGAAGACAGAAGACTTATAAAAGAACAAAAAAGATCTAAAGAAAAAGACCCTAAGGAAATGGAGATAAACAAATTGCCTGATAAAGAATTCAAAGAGGACTTCCCATTAAGATGGCTTGCCTCCTTTCTGGACCACATTAAAATTATTGGGAGTTACCTGAGGACTGACTGAACAGAAGTCCTACAACTGGGGATATACAGAAGAGGTCCCCTGGAGGCTGGTAGGAGGGGCAGAGAGCAAAATAAGCTGGGTCCCACAAGCTCACATGGTGGTTGAGAATCCAGAGGTATATCTTGGCTGTGGAGAGAGCCCCCTTCCTTCCCATGGAGCAAGTGATACCGGTCATGACAAGTCTTCCCAGTCTAGGATTCCAGGGCCAGGAGAAATCCCTACAACCTCTGGCTATGAAGAACAGCAGAGATTGTGGCTGAGGAAGATGAAAGGCTGTGGGAATTGCACATGTTCCTCTTAAAGGGCCCCTGCACGGTCTTACTCACCGATGGACACACTCTGAGGGTCAGACCTGGGGCAGCTGCTCAAAAAATGCCAGGGACATACTGGGAGGAATGGAATTGTCTGGTTTCAAGGCAAAGACTGAAGGGACAGCTTTCTCATAGAGAGAAGTGCAGGCAGAATCCATATTACTTTGTTGAGCCCTCCTTGTCCCGGTGTGCAGATGTGAGAGGCCACCATATCTGAGTCTTCATCACCTGGCTAACACTGGTTGCTCCACCCAGGTGATTCCCTAAGACCCCACTCCTCCAAACTTGAAGACCCACCCAAGCTGCCTCCAGTGGTTTTTCCATACAAATGGCCTCTCTTGGTTCATGTAGTAGACTTTCCTAAAATCTCTTAAAGGTTCACAAAACCCTCACAAGCAGCATCTCACCTGGGCGAGCCCTGTACATCTAGCTGAATGGCCCCAAGGCTGGCACTAGAGGCAGCCAGTCTCAATTTGCATTTTGGCCTCTTGAGGAACCTCTAAGCCCAGCACAGGTGGTAACCATTTGTGACTGCTTACTGACTCTTGCCAGGTGGCCAAAGGCAGTGCACAGGCTGCGCCTGAACTTGTCCTATAATGGGGCTCCTCCTAAGAAGACTGGGAGACAGCAAGCCCAGTGGCCAGCTTTGATAGATGAAGCACCACTTGGGGAAGCATCAGAAAACAACACACCCAAAAGGAAACACTGGGCAGGCACCAGAGCTCAAATCCTGCTCCATAGAGTAAGTCCTTCACCAGTCCTTACAACCAATCAGCCTGAGAGTCAATCCCTCCCACTAACATGAAAACAGCAACCAAGGCTCAACTACAATGGGAGGGCACACAAAATCCATACAAGAAACATATGTGAAGCACCCAGCTCAGGTGACCAGGGAAGACTGAGCTACTGGGCTCCACAGGACATCTACCAAGACTGGGAGACACAGCAGCTCTACCCAGTACATAGAAACAAACACAGGGAGGAAGCCCAAATGGAGAGACAATGAAACACATCCCACATGAAAGAACAGAACAAAGCTCCAAAAAAAGAAGTGAACAAAATGAACACAAGCAATCTACCAGACACTGAGTTCAAATCACTAGTCATAAGGATGCTCAATGAAATTAGTGAGAACTTCAACAAAGAGATAATAAACATAAAAATGGAGATAGAAAACATAAAAAAGAACCAGTCATAAATGAAGAATACAATAACTCAAATAATGGACACATTAGAGGGAATCAACAATTTTGATGATAAGATAGCAGAAAACACCCAATCAACAAAAGGGACAACAACAACAAAAAATAAAGCTAGTTTAAGGGGCTTCTGGAACAACCTCAAGCATCGCAACATTCACATCATAGGGATACCAGGAGAAGAGAGAGCAAAGAAACCTGAAAATGTATTTGAAGAAAAAATGACAGAAAACATCCCTAACCTGATGAAGGAAAAAGACATACAAGCTCATGAAATGCCGAGTTCCAAACAAGATGAACTCAGAGGCTGACAAGACATATCCTAATTAAAATGCCAAAGGTTAAAGACAAAAAGAATCTTAAAAGCAGCAAAAGAAAAGCAATTAGTTACCTACAAGGGAGCTCCCATAAGACTGTCAGCTGATCTTGCAGGCCAGAAGAGACCGGCACAAAATATTCAAAGTGATGAAAAGCAAGGATCTACAACCAAGATTACTCAACAAAGCTATCATTCAGAATCATAGGACAGATAAAGAGCTTCCCAGACAAGAAAAAGCTAAAGGAGTTCATCACCATCAAACCAGTATTACAAGAAATGTTAAGAGGGACTTCTTTAAGAAGAAAAAGAAAAAAGATATGATTACAATGGCAATAACTATATATCTAGCAACAATTACTTTAAATGTAAATGAATTAAATGCTCCAATCAAAACACAGACTGGATTAATTGGATAAGAAAACAAGACCCTTACATATGCTACCTATACGAGACTCTCTTCAGATCAAAAGACACACACAGACTGAAGGTTGACGGATGGAAAAAGATGTTTCATGGAAATAGAAACAAACAAAAAAGTTGGTGTGGCAATACTTATACCAGACAAAATAGGCTATAACAGAGACAAAGAAGAACCCAGTAATCCCCACTTTTGTGGATTTATCCAAAGAAACCGAAAACACTATTTTGAAGGGACATGTGCATCCATATGTTCTCTGCAACATTATTTACAATGGTCAGGATACAAACGCTACCTGGGTCTCCATCAATGGATGAATGGATAAAAAAGAAGTGGTACATTTACACAACAGACTATTAGCCATTAAAAAAAATTTTTTTAAAGAATGAAATCCTATGGCTGTCTGGTTAGCTCAGTTGGTTAGAGCGTGGTGCTTATAAAAAAAAAGGAAATTTTGCAACGACTTGGATGGACCTATTGAGCTGAGTGGAGTAAGTCAGACAAAGAATAACAAATGCCATATGATTTCACTCCATGAGGAATCTAAATAACAAAACAAACAAACAAAACTGAAACAAACACATAGATAGAGTATTTTCATGGTTGCCAGATGGGAGGGGGTTTGGGAGGATGGGTGTAAAAGGGGAATGGATTAAGAAGTACAAATTGGTAATTACAAAAGTTATGGGGATATAAAGCACAGCATAGGGAATACAGTTAATAATATTGTAATAACTATCTATGGTGTCAGAAGAGTACTAGATTTATCAGAGTGATCATTCTGTAAGTTATATCAATGTCTAATCACTGTTGCATACCTAAAACTAATATAATATTGTATGACAACTCTAAATTAAAAAGAAATAATTAAAAAAAGAAATCAAAAGTTACAAAATTGGAGAGAAATATGCATTATCTTAGCATCCTAACAACCATTTTCATATTGCTGTTCACTAAAAAACTTATTACTGTTTATTAAAAAAATAAAATCCCTCACAAATTTTAAAAAAACAAAGGCAGAGGACCTGAATACATTTCTCCAAAGAGGACATACAGATGACCAAGAGACATATAAAAAGATGCTCAACATCATTAATCATAACGAAAATGCAAATTAAAACCACAGTGAGATATTACTTCATACCTCTCAGAATGGCTATCATCAATAAATCAACAAATAACAAGTGCTGGCAAAGACGTGAAGAAAAGGGAACCCTCATACACTATTGATGGGAATATAAATTAGTGCAGTCACTGTGGAAACAGAATGGAGATTCCTCAAAAAATTACAAATAGAGCTGCCGTACAATTCAGCAATTCTACTTCTGGGTATTTATTCTAAGAGAAAAAACAAACAAACAAACAATAATTTGAAAAGACATATGCACCCAAGTTCACTGCAGCATTATTAGAAAGAGGCAAGATATGGAAGTAACCTAGATGTTCATCAATAAGTGAACTGTTACAGAAGATGTGAGATATACGTACACATCCATACAATAGAATATTCAGTAATAAAAAAGAATGAAATCTTGCCATTTACAACAATATATATAGACCTAGAGGAAATTATGCTAAGTGTAATAAGTCAGAGAAAGAAAAATACCATATGATCTCACCTATATGTGGACTCTAAATAAACTGATGAATAAACAAAACAAAACAGAACAGAAATAGACTCACATAGAGAACAAGCTGATGGTTACCAAAGGGAAGAAAGGTGGAGAGATGAAATACTTTTAAATCTATATTTTTAAATGAAACTTATTCATGCATAATATTTATCAATTAATACAAAACCAAAAGATATCAGAGTAGTTTTCACAAAGTTTGATCAACAGAACCTCCTAAGATATAAATGGATGTTACCGAAAACGAATTCTATAGTCAAACAACCTGTGTGAAAGGCTGGATTAAAGAAAGTTAAATAGGTTTCTTTACTGAAAGACTTTTCAGAATTTCAATATACATTATGCACCATCAATCTCCAGGAGGATGTCCTTCCCAGTTATATTTCACCAGTGAACCCATTTTTTCTCATTGATAGCTTATTAATCTAAATAAATTTCCTTAAAAGGATTTTTTATGAATGGAAGCAGATTTGTTTCTTTCTAAGGTTTCAAAGATGTAAACTCTTAATCAGTGTTTCTCAGATTTAATGTACATATGAAATTCCTAGAGATCTAATTAAAATGTGGATTCAATTATAAAGTAGGAACTGAAAGAATCTGCATTCTGAAAAAGCTCCCAGATGACACCAATGCTCCTTGCTTATAGTGCTATGAAAAACAAGGTTCATGAGGAATGCCTTCTGTATTTTCAAACCTCTGATTGTTCTCAGTTCTGCCCACACAACAAAATTGCTTACAAATATCTTGTGAAATAATGATCCCAGACACTCCCTCAGCCTCAACTATGAATCTGCAAGGGAAGTCATTTTTTGAAAGCTCCCCAGATGATTTTATTGTATATTCAGTTTGTGAACTACCAAGAGTTAATCTGGATAACATTTTTAAGGAAGTAAGATATGCTACAGTAATAGCTTTTGTCAAACCAATATATTCAGTTAAATGTTTTGGTGATGCTAGGTAAATCAATGGCTTAAAAACATTTAGTCAGCTGAACTACTTGCTCAAAATTAAGAACAATAACTAAACAGTTTGGGCTAAAAGAAAACTGTTTAGAGTCAAGTAGTGACTCTGTGAACTTTGTCAACACACATTACATCTGATTATGAAGGTAAGTTTAAAACAAACTTACCAAAGGCCAAATAAACTATGAATATAATTACAGTGACTAAAGAGTCGTGGAATATACATGATTTAAAACCCAACATTAAACATACTGATATGAGGCAACATCTGAAAACTACTATATGACTGTTAATCATTTTCACCCACCCCAAAATATTCTAATCACATAATCTAAAACTTAATATATTTTGATGCTGAAATTTACATAGATTGTCTCTGAAATGTAAACTACCAAAACCACTAAAAAGCTGATTAAACTCTATACCATTTCACTGTCATCAAAAGTCCCTGATAAATTAATTGCATGAAGGAAAGCACCCTCATAGTTACTATTTTATGGCCTTGAATACATTCTATTAAAATTTTCAAGGTTGATACTGTGACTGTGTTCTCAAAACAGCTTCTATACCATTTTGTTTCTAATGGTTGTAAATAAGAAAGCACCTGTCATATATAACACACATCTATTTTGGCTCCTTGGAAAGCACATTACCCAATTAATATTAAATACTAAAAAAAATTTTAACATGCTCAGAAGTCTTTCTTCTTACCTGCCTGTTGGAAAACCAGAATTTCCGTTCATGGTATGCTGACAAATAGAGAGCATACATCATACCACTAGTAACTGCTGCAAGACAGCCAATGAAAATCTTTGCAAAGCGCTGAAATAAGACATCTGAAAAAGCATATTAAAAGTAATCAGATGTAGATCAAATATTTATATGTATGCATTTCTATTAAAAGGAAAAGTAATCAAAGGCTAATATATACCTTCATATGATGTGATGAAAATAGAATTCTAACTCTGTGGTATTCCTCCCCAAAATTTCTAATCCTAATCTATTCATGAGAAAAACAGCAAATTCAAATAGAGAGGCATCCTACAATATACTTAACCAGTATTCCTCAAAACTGCGAAAATCCTCAAAAACAAAGAAAGCCTACGAAACTGTCACAGCCAAGAGGAGTCTAAGGAGACATGGCAACTAAATGTAATGTATCCTGAATGGGATTCTGGAACAGAAAAAAGAACCTTAGGTAAAAACCAAAAAAATCTGAATAAAATACAGACTTCAGTTTAAAATAATGTATCAATGTTGATTGGGAAATAATGTAACAATATGAATTGGGAAAACTGTGTGTCAGGTGGTGGTAACATGGGGACTGTATTATCTGCTCAATTCTTCTATAAATCAAAAATATTTTTACAATTAAAGCCTATTAATTTAAAAAAGAAATATACTAGCAAATATCTAAAGAAAAAATACAGATTCATTTAGAATTACTACTGATATTTCCCTTATCAAGGAATTTTTTCTTTATTAAAGGATAATTTACATACTATAAACTATAGCCATTTGAAGTATACAATTCAATGACTTCTGATGATTATGTATTTAAAACATCATATACAAATGTTATACATAACTACCTCTTAAAGAAATAACATAAAACACATTTGAATTTTCTACACACAGGATGATTTAGTCCTGCTATAGCTATTAAGATTAATAATAAGCATACACCTAGGGCCCCAAAGCACAGTGTTCTGTTACTAGATGATTGAAAGTTTGTAAAAATCAACTTGTCAATTTATTAGTTTAGCTAAACTAAAATCTTAGTTATTTTCAAAACATTATTTCATAAATATTAGTTTGCATAACATATCAGAGACATTAAAGACTAGCTATATTAATATGAACTATATTCAAAGTGCTTGAAAAACACTACCTAATAAATATTAGTGTAAGTATGATACAATTGTTTTAAAATTACTGTTTCTAATAGCATGTGTAAAGCATCCTGGCATATAGTAAGAATTCAGTAAAAATACAAATACTAAAACTCATGTGGCGTCAGTTTGGCAAATGTACTTCAAGGCTTCTAAACATGGATCTTTTCCTGTTTTTTTTTCCATTAAGTCTTAGACAGTGGCAAATCAATCCTAATTATTAAGGGCTATTATAAAAAATATATTCAACCAAATCTTATACAGATGGTACCTGACCTATGGTATTTTTACTTACAATTTCTCAACTTTATGATATGCATTCAGTAGACACTGTATTTCACATTTTGAAATCTCATCTTTTTCCCAGCTAGTGGTATATGGTATAATACTTTGTGAATATATGCAGCAGCAGCCAGACACAGCTACCAGTCTCAAAATGATCACAATGGTAAACAACTGACATTCTATAGTGTAGTTTAAATGCATTTTCAACTTAGGATACTTTCAACTCACGATGAATTTATCAGGAGGTAACCTCCTTGTAAGTTTAGGAATATCTGTATATAAATGCCTTACCTTAATACTGAATAGTTTGTTTCTGAAAACTTTTTGTAAAGAGTAAGAGATGGAATTAAGCTATCAGTATTTGACATAAATAGGTATATATTAGAGAAAATAAAGAAGCTCTGGGCCCTGGAAGTTACTGTCTTAAAAAAATTATTATTTTATTTGGAACACTGAACAGTAAAGGATCTGACTTCTAAGTTATGTTAGTCATAAACCAGCCTAATCAGATAACTTCTCTGTGCTCCAGTCCCTTCATCTGTAAAATGTTGACCATGCACAAAAAAAACACATAAATGTCAGTATCAATGGTACAGAGCACAGTTAAGTAATCTTTAAAGCACAGGAAAAGCTAGTGACATGTTAAGAAATGTAGAAGTCAATCTCACAAAAAGTAAAAAACAGTACATTAAAAATATATAATACTTGCCAAAATTTTAAGAGTAACTATATCTACTGGAATTATGCCTATATTTTATCTTTATTATACTTTTCTCTATTTTCCACATTTTCTGGCCTGAAAATATGTTTTTGTAGTCAGAGTTAAAATACTATTTCATAGTTGTTACATCTCGATTGTTTAATTATATTTTTTATACTCACTTCCCAAATGCTTTAAAAGATTACTCTATTAGTTGGCTTTGTTGTGATAAAAATGTGACCCCAAACTATATTTCTCACTCATGTTACTTGTAGGTTTCAGGTAAATGGTAACTCTCCACTCAATTCCAGACTTCAGAGTTCCAGATTGGGATCAATCCTTACTTGGGACATGTTCTCACGACAGGAGAAGAGAGGAAAACAGGCAATATCTGCCTCTTACAGCTTCTGATCAGAAGCAGTATATGTGTTACTTCTACTCATATTCCATTGGCCCAGCAAGTCGCATTGATAAACCCGACACTGGGGTAGGAAAGAATACCCTGCTTCAGACAGGTGCTCCAAATCACATAGCAATGGGAAAGAATGCATAATCCACTTTTAGGGAAGAGAGCAAATATTTAAGAAGAAAAGGTTCCAACAGAGTCTGCTTCATTAATCACAAATACTCACTTCCCTCACAAAGGCAAAACACATTCACTTCTCCTCAAGAAAGATACCCTAAGAGCAGCTTCCTCAGCCTGCTTCCTGCATATAGGAAATTATAGACTCAAACATCATTTTAAGACCTCAATAGCTGTGTCCTTCTAAATCTAGGCTGGCAGTTCTTTTGACAGTACATCTCTCTCAAAAGCTTAGCTTGCAATTCTCTAGGTATTAACCTAAGAGATATAAAAACAGATGTCCACAAAAGGATTTGTATATGTTCATAGCAGCCTTATTCATAAAAAGTAAATACTGGAAACTGCTCGAATGTCCAACAAAAAAAGGGATAAACAATTACAGCAACAAAAATGAATCTCAAAATCATTATACTGGTAACATACTCAGCTAAGTGAAAGTATCTAGACACAAAGGCATACATGTTGTATGATTCCATTTAAATGAAATTCTAGACATGCAAAGTTACTCGATATTGAAAAATATAAAAAGTGGTTGTCTTTGGGGTACAGAGGAAATCTACTGAAAAGAGATACAAAGGAACTTTCTGGGATAATGAAAATGTTCTCTATCTTGTTTCAACTGTATTCAAATGGCTAAACTCATTTAACACTAGAGTCTGTGCATTTTATTGTATGTTAATTATATCTTAATTTAAAAATTAAATCACTCATTTTTGCAAAGAACAATTCTGTGGGCTTTTTACTTATTTGATTCCAGTCAGCTCCATATTCCAATAACTATACTTATAATTTTTTTTCTAGATATGCCTCTTTTAAAAGATTTAACTACATGCATTTTGAGCTTATCTAGTTTTTGTGGGACCACATTCTTTGTTCTTTTTCCCTGGGTGCTTTGTCCAACTATAAGAACTTACAAGGAACTGCCTTAATTCATTTATACACTTTAATAAACTATGTGACAGCCATGCCCCTGATTTTGTCACTGCCTTGAGAATTCACCTTAATCAGCCTTTCTTATTCAAAGTATTTTTCAATTTTAATATTTGGTTGAAAAAAAAGTTCTCACTTCAACACTGTAAGTCCCAGAAACTTTGGATTTTCTATTTTCCTCTTCATTCCTACTTACAAGTAGGCCAGTTTGTTCTAAACACATCTTTTTTCCTATAATCAAATGCAGCTGATAATCAAGGCACTCTAGTAACATTCTGTTTTGCAATCTTGTTACCTAAAATAAAAAATCAGTATTAAAACTACAACTATTCACTGAGAAGTTTTATAAATGTTTTGTCAGTCTACGGCCATGCCACCCTGAATCTGCCCGATCTCATCTGATCTTGGAAGCTAAGCAGTGTTGGGCCTGGTTACTACCTGGATGGGAGAGCACTTCAGAATACCAGGTGCTGTAGACACACAAACGTTTTGTCAAAGCATAATACAGATTATTTTTCCAGCTTCCAAAAAGTTTCTTGCTGCTAGTCCCTAAATTAAATCTGTAGATGACCTACTGTCTTTATCTTATTTGAGTAAATATATATAAATGGGTGCTCAACTCTGTATGAGTCGGAAGCAATTTAAGAAAGCTGTTCAGCTCCTAAGGATCAGATATGGTTCAGAAGGATAATGGAAATGGAAAGACCTTTAGAGGATGGAGCCAAGAACAATGAACTGGGAAGCTACTCCCAAGGAAAACAACTGGGGCCTAATCAGGAAACATTCCCTACCCCTAGGTAAGAAGACCTCTTATTTATCTACTACAATATCAGAACTGCTAAGGACCAGTGGCTGATGTATGTCTCTCACTCTTCCTCTTTCTGAATGAAAGCATTTATTTTGGTTATCCTGTCCCTATCCAACAACCTATAATAAGAAAGGGGGCACGTGCAACTGCTTTGCTAAGAAAGGTCTGTTTGCAAGGTAGGCTCTTGGTTGGCATTTGAGACCTTGGATTTCAAAAGGATTCCCACCATTCGCTAACTGACAAGAGTGATTTCCTCTGCCTTCCTTGTTTGTACAATGTGGTTCATGCTACTGCTTTCCTCCTGGGTCTCTAGAATTTTGGTATATGGTAGGTAGAAGTTACATGACCAGCCACCAATAAAAATTCTGAGCAGAGTCACTAATGAGCTTCCCTGGTAGACCAAACTATAAACATCACACTCTGATGCTGAAATAATTAAGTCCTTCCTGTGTGATGCCATTTGGAGAGGAATCTTAGAAGCTTGTGCCTAGTTTCTTGTAGACTTCAGCCCATAAGCTTTTCCCTTTGCTGAATTTGTTTTGTATTGTTCACTGTAATAAACCATAGCTGTGAATATGACTCTAATTTGACATCTATGAGTCCCTCTAATTAATTTCAGAACATGGGGTGGTCTTGGGGATCTCTGACACAGAGCAAATAACTTCTTTTAATTTATAAGTCTCTGGATCAAAATGAGTCATAGCTGACCCAGATGTAGATAAAAAGACCTTGGGCTTCAAGACTGATGCCAGAGATAAGACTGAGTTTCTTCCTTGGCATAGGGGAGGTAGCAAATATATTTCATCTGAGAGAGAGAAAATTTTTATGACCAAAAAGAAGGAATATGGTAGACTGTGCTTATTATTCCCAAATATCTTGCCCTTTCCTATAAAAAGATTATTCATCCCTGCTCACTCTCATGTGACCTGCAATGCTTCCCTGTAGTCAGAGTATACTTCTCTATCCCATTATCTGGATTAATTATGTGACTGGGCTGGGCCAACAGAATGAGTATAAGTAACAATGTACCAGTTCAGTAGAAACTTTAAGAGGCCCTGCATGACTCTGCCTGCTCTCCTGCTCTTTTTCTCCGCCACAGGTAAAACATGTCCCATATAGGGGCTATTCTTTTGTGACACATGAAGTTACACCAGCCAACCTGAAGACACGATGTGTAATGTTAATTAGAAATAAATGTTTGTTGTAAATGAGTGAGATTTAGAGGCTGTTCTACAGCAAAATCTAACGAAAGTAGACTGATATCACATCACAATTAAAACTGTTTATACATTTAAAAAGTTACTATAAAATATACTACATAGTATAACTATTTTGTAGTAGCACAAAAACTCCAGATCTACCTAACTTACGTTTTGGAGCTCTTTCAGGAACTGGAGTCTCACTGATTTTCTCTTCTTTGGCAGATTCTTTATTTTCTGAAGACTTTGGCTTTTTTCTTTGGCGCAGTTCTATAGCTGATCCTTAAAATATTTGAAAAGTTATTGCAACGTGTATCAAGTTATTCTGTCTATATCCTGAATGATGAACTTTTATTATACTAAGCAAAAGTCACACAAAGATCTTAGTACAAAGATAACTTTTTCATAATTAATTTAATACTCCCGGCAAAACTGTCTTTCCCACAAACAAAAAGACAATATAGGTTCTACCTCCAACCTATGCTTGTGCTTTCAGAGTTCTATTGATAAAACAACGAGCTCTTCTCCTGAGCTGATGCTATTTTCAAAATATCCCAAATTAAAGTCTTTTCCAGAATGACTGGGAAACAAAGTGTTATACAATGAATTAACTTATTATTCTAGTTACCTGAGTATCAAATACATAATTCATAATTATTTTAATCAAAATATAATGCATTAAACATAAAACTATAAACAATCCTGAAAGTTCTGCAGAATTCCACAGCACTGTAGTATCATTATCATTCAATATTATAAAATAGGCTTAACCTATAAATATCCCTATATTTGGAAGATCTCAGAAAATTTCCCAAAATTAGACTATTTATCCTTTATGTATCCAATAAAAAATGTAACACAGAAAGTACCTTCAAATCAGTAAATTAAATTCCAAACTGAACAGGAATTTACAATATTCAGTCTTATTCAGTCTAACTACTTTTCTTCTCTTATCTTATGGGGTAGGTTTTGCTGTTGTGTAGGTACAGAGTCCTGTTAAGTTTATAAGGTGGTACAAGAATTTACCTCCTTCTTAAAGAAGTAGAGTTTTTTCTTTTCTCTTAGGGATGACTTTAGGCTATGAAATGTGACCCTAACAAGAGGAATCAAAAAAGGAGAAATGAATCAGCTACTGTTGCTATTCTCTAACTTGACTGTAGAAAATGAATAAATTTTAAAATAGCTTCAAAGCAAATTCATGTTTGCCAAAATATCTTTAAAATTGACAGTGAGGAAAAAAAAGATTGTATATTTAGTCAATTGTTTACCATTTCAATACTATCAATTACTGTGTAGTCATGTTAAGTAGTGAAGCCACTGAATAATTAGAAAATTACATTAGAAAAGCTATACTGTGAGTTTTGAAGGGTTTTTTGCATGCAAATATGGGTCAACTAATAAATACTATTATATCCCTTCTTCGTGATGCCCTTTTAATATTCTTCTATGGGTTAAAGCAAAAGTTAGAAGCAGTCGACAAGAATGAAGATTTATGTAAAGCCAAATAAAGTCTGCAGATGCAAGTTATTATTTTTAATTTTATCAAAAAAGAATACAAGAAAAAATATAAGTTTACTTAGTAGTTATATGTGCATGTTAAATACAATAGTACTGGATTTAAAAAATTAATTAGATAACTTCAGAAATCAGGTTAACAAATATACTGAA
Organism: Macroglossus sobrinus; assembly: GCA_004027375.1. Lineage (NCBI taxonomy): Eukaryota > Metazoa > Chordata > Mammalia > Chiroptera > Pteropodidae > Macroglossus > Macroglossus sobrinus. The sequence continues at coordinate 106,925 of PVKZ01002332.1, read as the reverse complement.
GTAGTTAACAAATGTATGTTACCAATGAGATAGGTAAGTATTTTCATTAGATTCCAAAGGCAGACATTTAAGATAAATTGGGAAGAGGATATTCACATAAAAGGTGTTTTTTACAAAAAGCTATCATTTCCTTTAAAAAAAAATTATTTATGAGTCACTTTACGGGGACTTAATAAAGTGTTCACTGTGCACATAAATGGATTTTAATTATAAAAGTACAATTTACATAAAACTTTTGCAGTTTCCCAATATGAAGCATACAAATCTTAATAGTCATCTCTCACGAACCTATATTAGCAATGATAAAGACCACATAAATACTCAAAAAAAATCCATAATATTATATTTACTTAAGTAGGATGCCATACATTTTAAGATACTATTTAATAACAGTTTTACAAGGGGAAAAAGCATTACATACTAAATGCATGCACTGATTTTATGACATGCCGATTTCAGTGGCACAAAATTGTGGGCACAAAAAGTACAACTTGGGAAATACAGCATTCATTTTAGCCTATCTCTTCAACCTGTTCCTAAAACTAATTCTTTGCCTGTCACCAAGTAACAAATGTGACTGACATAAATTTCACCTTATTTCCTTTATATTGATCTTGTAAGTTTAACACTGATAAATGAAGCCAAGAACCTCTATGTGGATAAGTGACAAAGGCCAAAGCAGTGGACAAACTGGATTATTAATTCAGATAGGAAAGCTCTAAGATAAAATTCAAGTTTTCTTTCATTATTTTACTTTTTAGCATTGCCAAAAAAAAAAAAATCAAACAAAATGAAAATGATAACATAGCCACAAAAACAATGTGCTATTTCTGGTCCAGTGATCCTCGCAGGAGATAGCAGAACTACAAATAGGCTTTGCAAATGTCCATCCAGACTACAGATAGCAATTTCCAAGTTAAGTGTTAAATATGAAGACCCTGACTCTCTGTAGCATAAAGGAAGACGTTTTCTGGAAGATGAGATTCCTAAAGAGTATTTACTTAGAGAAAAAGTGGGGTAATGAAGAGGATCCAAGTGAGTGTAAATGATAAGCAAAAAGGGATATAGAGAACATGTGGACACAAGTAAAACAGACTATTTAATTTAATTTTAGTACAGTGAATATAAGATAGCGTGTCTTGAAAAAAAGGTATCAAGTATCAAATAAATGTAAAACACTTGGAATAATGGCTGGCACACAGACATGCTTATGAATATTATTATTAGCATTATTATAATAATAAATAAGAAGTTAATTACTCATTCATTGTTGACAATTATATCCAGCGCCTACCACAGTAGGCACCCAAATTTTTATGGAATTTAAAAATGTGTTGAATGAAACATATTTTAATTACCTGCAATCCATTATTTGTCTCGTATAAGATGCATTTAATTACTCTGGAATACTTGTAATTCTATAACCAAAAATCATTTTTTCATTTTATATCACATAAGTAAAATTTCACAAATATGTTTTAATTGGTTCCACATCATATCTATTTAATTATGTGTAACCACAATCTAAAACAATCTCATTTTGTACGATGCAGAATATTAAAGACTTTCAGTACCGCAGTGTTAATGTTTTTATGCTTTAACTTAAGCATAAAAGTGCTCATAGAAACATACAAGCTACCTTATCAACCTACACCCGTAGATTTACAATTAGTCAGAAAAGGAAAAATACCAAAAAATGTCTTAAATAATATACTGCAACCAAAGAGAAAACCTAGGCAACAAATGGATTTACATTATTCCTTACCAACTACAGTTTTATTTTTGAAGCTGTTTTTGGGTTGAATCTCAAATTTAGGTCAGTTTTAACACTGAAAATTCAAGGATGAGAAAGCAAATATGAAGCCAGTGTGAACACAGAGGCAGGACAGCAAGTCAGAGAACAGCAAACCTTTCTTACAAATGCATTTTTAAAATCGCTTTCCACTGAATTCTTGAAACTCCCTTTGCACTCTTGGTTCATTCAGTAAGGCTTAAATCTCAACAGATCACATTCAAAGTCCACTCAATAGGGTAAAAAATCATGTTTTGCACCAAAATGAAAACTGCTCAGTCAAGTGACACTGTCATATATACCTCTTCCTGAAGCTAGTACGGGTATCATAAAGTTATTATGCCATGAATGTTTCTCAGCATAGCTATCACTAGTTAAGCTACTCTCAACTCCCCAATCCTCTCAATATCTATAATTTTCTATAACTAAACTTTGCTGAACGAATTAATTTTCTCGGCACTGGCACTGGCCCTGCGGGGCATGGAAAGCTTTGTCCAGCCAACCCACTTTCGCCCTCCAAGCACTCCTGGCCTCCCAATTCCCTGTCAACTAGTTACAGGCCTCAGCCTTTTGCCATCTCCCCATACCATATGAGTGAACTTGGCCTTCTTTAGTTTCTGCTCGTTCATCCCCTCCCAATTCATCTTACACGTGAATCTCAAATCCCTGCCTCTTTCGTCCCTTGGCATGCACCTTCTCTAATCAGGGTTCTGGATTTGTCAGGATACACAGTCCCCTAAAGGGCGCACTCAGAAGGAGGTATCTGGTTAAACAAGCATCACTTTATATATAATATGCACTCGGTCCCTAAACCTACATCTTCTAAATCAAACTATGTCCTCACTCCCTGAATTACGTGCTCACAGCCCTCCCTCTCAAACACGCCCCTCCTCCCAGCTGCTGCTCTTCCGACCCGATTTCCAACTTTCAGCTCCACCTTTGTTCCCACTTTGGCCGACAAAACTTCGGTTTACACACTCCGCTCCTTCTTAATTTCTCCACAAGCCTCCCCGCGCTGCCCCGCTCTTTCCCTGCAGCCCACCCCGGGCAGCTTCCCAGGTCCAGGCTTCCGGGCCCCTTGCGCCCCCGCCCCTCTCTCTCGAGACCTCGGGAGACAGTTGGCGCGCTGGGCCCTTGGGCCGTCACCTTCTTCCTCCGCCATCATTTCCGCCGAGGCCGGGGTTATCCTTGCGGCTCCCGCCCTCGGAGTTGCCCAGGCCCTCGGCAGCCCAAAGCCCGCTCCCGGCCGCCGCTCCCCCACTTCCTGACCCGCCCCCTTCGGGTGCCCCGCCAAGCGCGTCCCCCTGGACGGGCCCGGGAACCGGAGTGCGCGGCACGGAGAGCGGCGGGAGCGTTTGGCGGGTGCGCCTGGACCTGCGCCGGCAGGAAGGCGACTCGACGGCCAGGCGCCGCCCACGCGCCCGTGCTCCGGGTGGAGCCAGCCTTCTGGTCTCCGAGCAGCTCCTTCGCCTCGCTGCGTTTAGCAAGGTGGGCACGCGAACGCGCTTTTTCCGCGACTTGCGTGATGGTCCTCGTGGACTTAAGAAAATACCACCACCTGCGCCTTCCAGGCGCAGCCCCCACCCCCGCCTCATTTTACGGAGAGGAGAGTGAGGTCCGACGATGTGCTAGTCATAAAGCTGGTCAGAGCTAGAACTGGAATGTGGGCCTCGGGACCCCGTTCCGGGCCTGCTTTCGCACCCAGACTTCAGCGCGCTGCAGAACACTCGCTTTGGGTTGGTGCTTAGGTTTAGTAGGCTACTTGACCATAACAAGAAAGAAGCTTGTAGGTAGGAGAATACTGCTGCCTGCTAAGAATGGAACATCCATATTTACCCCATGACTTCAGTGAGTTCTTATGTTTTTTCTCTTGCTCTAAAATAGCATTTTGTCAGTTCCTAAATTTACTTCTGCGTATTCTTGGTATTTGTCGTTGAATGTTACATGTAATAAAAGTGAAGACATAAGCACTATAACAAGTTAAAAGTATGGTCCATTGCTCTCGAATATCTAAACGCCCGCGTCCTGCCCCCTGCATAGATCATAGTATTTTTTAAAATAATATGCCTTTGGTTGCCTGTAAATTTGTCTTGCTGTCAAACAACACTGGACCAGAGTTAGAAACAGTAGAAGGTACCTGGGAACCAGAAAAGGCCCGCGTCAAAGCAGAGAGAACAGAATGTATGGACCTAGAAAACCGCAAGATAGAGCAGAGCCCATGGACATGGGCTGCAGATACCAGAGTGTCATCAGATGAGCTCACTGCAAGCGCTCCAACTCATGGGAGAACAATACAGTGGCCACTGAGGACCACTATTTTCCAAGTCAAGGGTCTTGAGCTGATGTGCATTCCTCCTATAGTTCCTTCACAATCACCTCAAGGTGACTGATGGACTTAACGGTAAATTTGCCTGCTCTATACAGTAATGGATAGAGAAGAAATAGCTTCTTAAAATAATGGAAGTATGAAAGAAGAGCTAATTATCCAATCTTTAGAAAGAAATCAGTGGAACTGTGACTGTGATCCCTGGTAGAAACATTTTCCCCTTGACTTCTTAAAACTTCCACATAAGGATCATGAGACTGGATATCATTATATCCCCAAACCTGTGTAATTTTATTATGAGGGAAATAGACCATTTTTTATTCAAAGTATATCATTCATCCAAAAAGGTAGACTCCAGAGTGCTCAAGATGTTGCATTGCAGCAGGCATTATACCTGACTTTTCAGTAGGTCATTCCGTAATCCTATAAGACCAGCTGCTTCCAGATGGTAATGCACATAGCTAGTGTTCACATGATCCTAAGGTCTCTTCCTGTGATAACTTGATTATTATACCACTGCAAACCAGTTTCCAGTCCAAATTTTGAAGGGTCACTTTATTACCCTTTACCATACCTTGACCAATCTTAAACACCTCACATTTACTCAAATGGTCTTGTATTTACAATCGCAGAGGATAATATGCTTTTTTGCCACTTCTAGAATGAAGACCCCTTCTGTATTCAATGGATATTTTTAGGAAGTAATGTGAAATGATCCTTAAGAAGCTAAGTCTTTGAGAAATGTAGATTAGGAAGCTAGGTAAGAAATAATCTTGGAATAAGGCTGTAGAAATGAAAAGATATTCATAGAGAATGGATTCAAAAGATGCTGGAGGTAAAAAATCTACAGGGCCTGATGACGAGTTGAATGTGATAAATGGTGAGTTGAAGACGATTTCTGAAGTTTCTGTCTTGAAGTTAATCATGTGCTTTCTCTGTGCCACAATGCACTGCAAGGATATGAGAAGAATATAAAACAGAAGCTCCCAAGGACTTACCTACTTGAAACCAAAAAAATACAAGCAAAGGCTATTTCAAAAACATTCTTCTGCCAAATAAGATACTTCATCTTATTAACAGTAACAGAATAATTAGTGTGAAATACTTGTATAGTTCAGCTTTTCTTCTATTAAAGATAAGAATTTTGTTTCATCTTTATCAGGTAATAAAATTTTAATTATCCAGGTTAAAAACATATTTGTATTATTTTCAAGTCTTTTGTGAAGTCTGAACCAAACGTGATTTGTTTTTGAAAACACATATCACCCTTACCGCCATTATATTCTGGCTTGTATTTTGGTCATATTTTATCCCCTTTCTTTTAACTCTTTGAGATCACGTTGTAGACAAATATTTTGAGAATTGACTTAAAAGCTATTGATAACAGTAAGTATTAGCTGTGGGTATAGCTTAGAAGACAAACATAAATTGTATATTTTACACTATCCATGCGAGCAGTCCTTTCATTTGAGGTGGTTTTGTCTCAGCTTTCCACTAGTTCTAATAGATTAATTTTTTCCCTATGCATTTTCTGTAAAAAAAAGTATGGGAAGGGGTATAGCATCTAATCCCAGAGTCACAAGATTCCACATTAATTGGGAAGATAACACAGAAAAACTGGAAGATGCAGAGAGCAGTAATCTAAATGCATCTAAGGGATGGTCCACATCAGAAAACTTACTAAATGTCAAACTAGAATCCCACATGGACTGCATGTGACCATGTGCCATCCCTTTAGGACAAATTAAGCATTAAAAACATACAACTATTTTCCTGAAATTCCATAAGTCATAGTCAAAATACAATGTGAAGGATTTGTTTAAAAAACATCCTGTGGAATGTTTATAAGGAAACTAGTATTTGAGCAAATTGTGGAATACAAATTCAACTATTTTTAAGTAAAAAAAAAATAAGGAAGGGGGATAAAGGGTGTATGTCAGTTGTTCCCCCAGTTGCTTCCTCAAGGAGGCCTCGCTTGTTCCTCACTTGAAGCTGTGCTTCAGTGCCTCCTGAATACATTTGCCCTGTTGTCATTCATCATGCTGTCTTTCTTTTCTGCTGACTAGGAAAGCACAATTTTACAAACCAACAGAGTCAAACTGGGATTACGTACTCTTCCCAGGTGGGATACATTAAACAATGTGTATTCTATTTAAAGATTTTTGAATTGGACATACTAGATAGAGCATTTTCTTAAGTAGTTTTATTAGAGTTAACAATCGCCTAAACAAGATTTTTGACCAAATTGCTCATATGAAATAATACTCATAAATCATTATTGATACTATAACCCATTATTGAGATTTTCCCAGGCAAAGCTTCTATTTTAGTATGCAGTTTACTGACTTTGTACCAAGAATCCTTTTTTCTTTTAGGGCATAGGACCTATCTCTAAATATATGTGAATTTGTATTAAATTAGATTAGAGTTGCTAGAAAAAAACTTCAGACACTTTAGTATATGTCCCATGCAATATTTGGGCCCTACTTATACTAAATACTTGTTATCTGAAATTCTCATTTAACTGAATATCCTGATTTGGATTTGGTTGGTTTTTTGTTTTTGCTAACTTCATCAACTGTATTTATGGATGCCACCTGAGCATCAATTACTCTCAGGCTTTCCAGGCATATGTAAATAACAGATTTAATTCTTTCTTATGACAGATGGAAGCCTGTTAAATAGCAGGTGGACTCCATGTGCCTCAAATGCTTTAATTCAAAAAAGAATATGTCATTCCTAAAGCTTCTCCAAGTGAAATTGCTTCTGCTCTTTTCCCACCCTACAAAGGGCTCAGGCTAGACCTGGGCGGGTGTAGTGCAGTCTAGAGCTGCCACTCAACTACTCAGTCAGCCAGCAGCTGGAGGAGATATTTGCCAGGCATCTCTAGACCTGCTGTGGTGAGGACTGATCACACTTCCAAATTATAGATATCTTAAAACCAAAAGAGCACAGTGATTTTTTAGGGAAAAAAAATGTTTCCCACCAAAATGTGTCTTATTACCATAACAATTTATGTGTGACCATTTAAAAATATGTTTAAATTATAATATAAATAATAAATTGTTTAAAAATTATACATAAGGAAAATTACTATGACTTTTTTAAATACAGTAAAAAAATTACCAAAGATTATATGATTTAAATATAGATAAAGTTTTAAAACCCTGTTAGAATCTTGGATAAGCACTCTGGTTCAAAATAGGCCCCTGAAAATCCCATGCTATATGTCCAGTAGATGGCAGAACCAGCTGAAATCATGTTTAGGTAAATTTCATACCATACTCTTTGGATATGTTCTTCAATGTAAAAAGCGACTGATTTTGTATAGTACATCAATGTGAAAAGCATACTATTAATAACTGGATTAATGCTTAAATTTTAAATATTTTAAATGGTGCTTAAGAAAAACAATTTTGCTGTTTATCGACATTTAAATTTATAAAAATTCTTAAAAGAAAACTGTATAGAATCACGTTAGTTTTCACCTGCAGGAATGCACATAAATTTATTTGTTCAACAAATATTTACTGTATATCTTACAAGCACTGGCTAGTCACTAAGGATACAGTGGGAAAGAAGATTCACACTGCCCTGATGAGAGTTAAAATATGGGGAGCTGGTTACAGGGAGATCTTACTGAGTCTAGTGGGTCAAAAAGGGCCTTCTTCAGAAAAATATTTGAGTAGCCGTTAATGAAGAAAGGAATAACAAAAAAAATGGTGTTTCAGGCACAGGAAATGAAGACTAAGGACTAATAAAGAACTGGAAAAAGTACAAAGTGTAGAGGATGAGGGAAAGAGTGCCTTGAAAAACTGGCACTCTAGGAGTCAGCTCATGCAATATCATGCATGCAGTAAGATATGTGTGGATTTTTTTCTATAGCAAATGGGAACGTTTAACAAAAAGATTTTAAGAACATGTAATCATTGTTAAGTGTTCTTATCACACACACAAAAATAAAGAGTCCTGTGGGAGGAAATTTTTGGAGGTGATGGATGTTTGTGACATTGATTATGGTGAGGATTTCACAGGTATATACTTATCTCCAAAGTGATCAAATTGTATACATAAAAATATACAACTTTTTGTGTCTCAATCATAAATCAATAAAGTGGTTAAAAAGGAACATGTAATCAAATCTGTTTTTTAACTTAAAAGATTGACTTTAAAAAAAGCATTCTGGCAATAGAGGAAAGCAGATTAAAGGAGTCCAGTATTGAAGGAAAAACTGGTAAGATGCTGGTGACTAGAATGGTGAGTAGAGGAAGGTGAGTTTCTTAATTTTAACACCTGATGGTACATGGTTCCTGAAGTAAAGAGAATGAAAGGAGAAGCAGGTTTTTGGAAACAGAAAGGTAAATTCTATTTTAAGTATGTTGAATTTGAGATGCTGGGGAAGACATCCAAATGGAACTTTCTGTTACATTGTTGAGTATAAATGTCCATCGTTCTGCAGAGAAGTGTGGAAGTAAATGAGTTTGCCCACAGAGTGAATAGCTGGAGAAGGCAGCGGAGGAAGGAACCACAAGAAACACCATCAGGTTGGGAAGGATGAATCACAAAGAAGGCTGAGAAACAGAACAAGCAGAATTCCACATTTTTTTTTTAAATGTGCTTTTTCGTGTTTAACTCTACTATCATATGGGTTTCAGTTGTAAAATACAGGCTTAAATTTGAGTGTATAACAGCTATTTTGTTACCTATTTATCAACATCCGCTTTTAGAACAACAATAGCAACTACTAAATAATTAAGCTGCTGAAGTAATGGCATGCTTGCAATAAAGTAAAAGGGCAGACCAAAGGAACACAATTCTGTAAACAATTAACTATATATGGGCAATCCTAGGAAAAGAGGCTTAAATATAAAAGAGCAACTATGAGACTATTAACCCACACCAGTCTCCAAATCTTTATATTCCGGAACCTTTCCTTTATTTTTTGTGCAATCGTGAACAGATTTTATTAACCTACTTTCCAGTTTCCTAGTATAAAATAATAACAGTATTACCTACTGTAATAGGTTGTTGTGAAGATTCATTTAACCAACACATGCTTATTATTGTTGGGCTTACATGTTTTCAATGGCTTTGTTGTAGTTTCCAAGGTAGTGATTACCAGCTTGGGGGTGGGCTCCAAATATCTCTCTACCCTCAATATTATGGAATCCCACTACACTACATTGAAATAAGGATATTTGCCTTTTAACATAGGTCTAGGCATTCCATCACTGTGGGGAGCATGCACAGATTTCTTCCACAGTGAGCTCCCAGGAGACAAAAACCAGCTTCCCCATTTAAAACTAGGAGATTTGTCTGTTGGAAAAGACATCAACTCAGACTTCCTACAGCTTCATTGGAAAGGACCTTATCAGGTGCTTTTAATCAATCCTTGTGCTGCCAAATCACAAGGGATTGACTCTTGGATTCATCCTTCTCATTTAAAGAAGACTCAGACTCCAGAAGAACATTGGACTTCAGAACCCATCTCTGAGACCAGACTATGCCTAACAAAGTCATCACCAGGACGAGAAGCAGATGTTTCTCCAAGACAAGTAGAAGTAGACGATCTTAAGAATAAAGAAACTGACACCTGTTTCCTGAACTTTTGCCAGTATACCTAACTGGAACAATTTTTCTCTTATTCTGTTCCTTTTTATTTTTACCCTCTTATAGTTAGTTGACTTTCACTCAAGATCCCCTAGAAGTAAGAAGCCTGGGATCTGTTTTTTTCTCTGATAAAAATTTACTATGCCTTTCCTACTTTCTTTACTGTTTTAAATGTTCACTTGTTACGATGACAACTAAATCAAGCATCCTTTTCTTATCCTATTTTATAACCATTTATGCTTAAAAAGATAGTGTCTTGACAAAGCTCTCCAAATGTGCAGCTAAAGAAGGTAACCTCTCTAATTGTTGGATATGTCACCAACAATCCCTCAATCAAAAGAAGACCAATATTTACTTAGTTGTTCCTGTTACTAGTTTTGCAAACCTAGGCCTCCTTGGTCGTCTTGATTTTATACTTCAAAAATATATTTGGGAGGAGAAAGAAAAAAACATGACCACTTTATATGTACAGTTTATCCATCTACTGGATATCAAGCAGTTGAATTCTGGCCAGCATGCACACAATTCCACCCTACATTAGAGAAAATTCCTTCTATTATACCTATGAATCAGTTTATAAATGAGACTACTCTTGGAGGAATACTTGTGCACCATCTGGGTTTATTTTTGTTTGTGGAACTAGAATAGAACCGCACACACACACACCCCGCCCCCAACTAAGGGATGGGCACACAGGTGTCTGGACAGCTGGAAACTAGAGGGGGTTTGCCTATTAGGACAATTTATTACTCCTATATCTGTTTATAGAAATCCTCTATCATTTTAGCGGCCCTATTCAATCAGAATAGAAACATTGTTAGATCCTAAAGGAAACTGCTATCTGGCTACTATGACAGCATAGGACAAAGCATTCTTAGTATACTAATCCCTAGTGCAGGGGTATATATCAACAGAGGTAAAAGAAGAAATTTACCTGCTACTATAAGTCGAACAGCTGAAGAAATGGCTAAAGCTATTTCTGCCCAAAAGGAATCACTAGACTCCCTTTCTCAGGTAGTTTTAGACAATTGTATGGCCTTAGGCTACATGATGACTAAACAACGTAGAGTTTGTGTTGTTGCCATACTATTTCCTCTGGAGAAGTAGAAACCTGATTAGAAAAAAATCACTCAATAAGCCAATGGCTTCAGAAAGTAAGAATGAATAACTCATTACATGACTTAGCTGTTTACTTGCTTGTTATCACTGGGGTGATGTGAAATCCAGCATCACCCCAGCAGTATGGTGGTGGTGGGGAAGGGGTACTCAGTTCTTCCCTGCCAATGCAGTAAAGAATTACAAGTCAGAGAGATTTAGAAATAAGATTTATTGAAAGTACATTTTAGAAGGAGACAGGCCAAGCTATAGAAGGCTGCAGCCCCATGGAATTTTGGAGGTGAAAAGATAAAAGATAAAAGATGGAGTACACTCCAAAGGAGGAGCAGATTTTTAACAAGGAGAACTTTAACAGCACAAAAGTGGGAAGGTCTGTGTTATATTAGGGCCATGATGGGTGCTTACAAAGGCATTCCTAGGTGACTGGCACGAGGTCATTCTGATTGACATTTGGCTGTTATATAACTACCTGCCTACCGCACATGTGGTTACTTGGAATTCAGTCTGTTATACTTAGGACTTTCTGGCCTTAGGCATGATATTATAATGATGGTATAATGAGACTAAGGTTATGGGCAAGTTAGGGTAGTACTTTCTGCACAAGTACTTGTGGCTGGTTAAACCAGCTGCTTTTATGGCCTTTGTACCCTAGGATTTAGGCTAATTTATAACGATAAAGGAGGTATTGTTTATGGGAGGTCCTTAGAGAAGGTCTTCAAGGGAGATTTCTATGGTTACAGAGCTGGGCCTTTGCTCCTGTTGCTAATGTCTGTCTAACTACCAAACATTTTCCCTCAAGTATTAGGAACCCAAATCACTGAGGCTTTTGGGCAATGACCACTCTAGCTATTTCAGGCTGAGAAGGGGCAAAGGTGAAGGATTGAGTCCCCTATACTTGCTCTCTGTTAACTGGAGGCAAAAGTTGTCAAAGCTCAATCTAAGGGTATAGGATCTGTTGATTGGATTGAGTGATATCTTACTTGAAGGACCATCTGGAGATAAGTTGCTTGGACTCTAGAAGAAATAAATTGAACAAGGCAATTTAGAAGTGATGGTCCTGGGAGGAGAGAATAAAAAATAAGATTTGAGGAGCAACAAGTGGCAGGAGAAAGGATTGTATAGGTGTAAATTGTAAAGATTATATAGATGTTATAAATTAGCCCAAAACCTAAGGCACAAAGGCCATAAAAGCTGCTGGCTTAACCAGCCACAAATGCTTGGCCTGATTGGTTGTTATAGAAACAGCATTTTTCTTTGAGGTAGACACATGTTCTCCCTTGTCCTGCTGTCAGAAGATTCAAACCTCTTTGATTTTGAAGTACTGCGCCTGCTAAGGAATCCAGTTATTCCTGGATTTGGGTCAGGGCAAAGGCTGTCTCCTTGATGGCATTTCCTCCAATAGCATTTCCTCCAAAGCTCACTTTGAAGGCCAAGTGCAGTGCCGCCTGTAGTTGCCCCTGCAATACAAGCTTATGCTGTTTTTGTTTTTGTTTTTAAGGGGAACCTCAGATCTTCTGTTGGTTCACAGGTGTAAGCAGAGTCTGCTATAGAGGCCTCTTGAGTCTCAGAATAAGGTTTGACTTGAGAGTGGTAGATCTAGCTGGATAGAGAAGATAAAAGAACAGGGTATGGTCCTTTCCAAAGTGGCTGTAGTTGAGAGACTAGAGAATTATCTTCATACATCTTGTTTAATAAATTAGTTGAGTGACCTGACATAAGAGCCTAGGGTCATAGAGTCAGTGTAGCAGGAGAAGAGAGATTACCTATTTACTGTAAAATGGTTCCCCCTAAAGTGAATTTTATAGATCATGAGCTGAGGTTTGGCTAAAAAGGTGAGGACTGTCCTAAACGGGAAGAGGGCTTGGGTATTTAGGTATAAATAGATACTTATCCATAGGCAACAAAAGGCAAAGTAAAATAGAGAAATTGACTTCCTGGTGACTCCTGAAACTGCAGGTTTGAGAGGAGAAGGGTCTGGAGAAGGAAGTAAGGTCTGAGTAGGTGGCCCCTGTTTCCAAAAGAAATTGCCTTACCTGCTATGTCCAGTTGTACCCTTGGCTCCAGTCCATTGATAGAAATTTCTTGTGATGGGTCCAACTGGAGGGGGCCTTTCAGTCCTGTGCAACCATTTGGAAGCCTGTGGCTGGCTCTGACTCTGGGGTCCTTCTACCCTTGGGGCAGAAGGCAGCCCAATGATCCCACTGGTGACATTGTCCTAAGCAGATTTGAAAGGCTTGTCTTTGTTGGGACATTTTTTGGCCCAGTGGCCAGGTTGGTGGCAGATTATGCACTTCGATGAGCTCTTCACTATTGAGAATGGGGTACTTGTGGACCTGGGCTGTGATTGGCCTTGAAAGGCCACTAGTATCTAGGGTACCTAGCTTCTATCTTTCCTTCCCCCTCATGAGCCTGGGGCTCTAATGCCTAATCTGATAAGGTCTGTCCCAGAATAATCATGGTGCCCTTCTAGGTGAACTTATAAACAAGTATAATGTGTTGGAAGGTATTACTATACCCACTGGGTTATCAGAATAGCTCCTGAATCTACAGCCATACATACCACCCTGAACAAGCCTGATCCCATCTGATCTCGAAAGCTAAGCAGGGTTGGGCCTGGTTAGTATTTGGATGGGAGACCACTTAGGAAGACCAAGAGCTGTAGGCGTAAAAAAAAATAAAAAAATAAGGGATTGTAAGCTGACAAGGTCCTTACAATCTGTGAGGTCAACCAAGGGTTGTCTCGCCCCCCAAAAAAGAAAATAGCTCCCAAAGTTTGCTTTGATCTGTTAGAGCACTGTAAGTGAAAAATGTTTGTGAACAAGTTGGGGTCCAAATTATCCCAGAGCCTCTACTAAAGAGTAGACCTTCTGTGGAGGTGTAGAGGAAGACTTAGATGGTGGGAGAGATTTTTCTGGGTATAGAGAAGTAGAAGAAGCCAATGGTTTGGCCAAGGAAGATTCAGAAGAGGAAGAGGTAGACTTATTAGAGTAAACTAAAGCTAGAGTAGTTAGACTGTACTTCTGTAAGAGGGAATCATTCTCTCAGAGTAGAAAAAGGCTTGAATGTAAACTATCTCTATTTACCCAGCCATTTATAATAGAGGTCTAATTGGAGTACGGTGATGTAATTAACGCTCCCATTAAACGGCTAGATTTCCCTGTCAGGGAGTCTATATTGTGGCCTCTGCTTCTTCAGAGTCTGTGGGTCAAACTGAGCCCAGTGTGCTGGAATACAGCCAAGAGGACTCTTGGTTGGTATTTATGATTGGTTTCCTATCATAAAGTATGCATCTCCAGTGTAGGAGAGGTGACTGAAATGGTAGATGGTAAGACCAATTTGGGAGAGAGCAGAGCGGCTGTGAGATATAATGATGTAGGACAGGGAAAATTCCCTGAGTAGAGTAAACTCAAGCCCTTCACTGAGAGAAGGGGGTTCTTGGTGAAGTATAAGAATTCAGAGGTACTCTAAAGTCAATAGGAATGTTCGTTAGAATAGAGATAGCACTTCGCAGTGTGGTCTCCTCTTAGAGGTAGAGAGTCTGAGATACTCAGCAGGACAGAGACGATAGAGAAGGGGACAGTGAGAGAGACAGAATAAAGGCCCTAAGAAGAACCAAAAGACACTGAGAGAGACCCCCAGTGTTTGGGGAATTCAGTTTATACATCACTTTTTAATTCCTGTGAATTACAGTTTAAGACTTTGTTAACCCATTTCCTTTGATATGGGAGGGAGAGTATGTAACACTAAAGGCCCGCTAGCAATTTAGTTTTTAATCTATAGGTTCCCCATGGTTTTAGCCATAGGAAATGAATGATTTTATTTTGTGTAGGGCAGCCACTTAAACATTTTTTTTTCTTGTTTCCCCTTCACGGTGTGGGGAATGGATTGATAGCAATCCCAGCAGAAATCTTTCTTTGTTCTAAAGGTGTCCTCCTGGGTGTCTGCAGGGCTGATCAGCAAATTGCAGTCTCTGAATGTAGCTTGACTTAATATTTTAGTTCTCTTGCTTCTTCTCTACATTCTGGAATAGGAAATTTGTTCCCATCTATATTAGAAATTATAATATTCATAGACTTACTGATCATGTTTATAGCATTTAAGCTTATGGCCTACTGCTTTCCTCACTGTTTGGAGTCAACTGCATCTACTAAATCATGGTAGCGCATAGAAATGATTCATCAGGATACCACATTTGACTTTTGTAATGCTGAATAAGTATATATTTCCTTCTATTTTAACTATCACTTTTGCATAAAGCCATGTTCTGCTACTCTAACTTCTTACGTTCTAGTCAACTAGCCTTTACAGACTTGGCCACTAGGACTAAAACTCCTATGAAACTTTAATTTCCCTCTTCCGTGTGACAAGAGAGATGTAGAGAATGGAGCCATACCACTCTAGCAATGACAGTGGGACTCAAGAATCATCACTGGATTCATTCGTACTGTCACATTCTACCAGGTCTGATGCAAAAGGGGAAATGAGGACTTCTAAGACTTTAACATCATAACTTATGGACCATATTTAGATTTTTGCAACTTGATCTCTGAAGCTGCTTGCAGAGCATAACATTGCCCTTTTGAGCTATGGGAACCGAAGTTTTGCACTCTGCCTTTTTGGGATATTGATTTTAAGCTGTTTATTAAGAAACAAGACTCAGAAACTTTGATACTCCCCTTCCTGCCCAAGCGATTCTGATAGAAAAACCTTTGGGAATAGGATCTTAGAATGTTTGCCTTAGCCCAATTAAATACAGTAACTAAGAGGGTTCAGGCAGGGAACTGTTAGCTAAATACCCACTGTGTCCCATTGTCCGAGTTGCCCAGCAAGAATTTTCCTTGAATGTTCCACTCTTCCTCAACCACCTGTAAATCGCCCATTCTCACTTCTGAAATCTAATGCTCTATCTCCTGTCCCTTTCTTTTTTGTCCAACAATATCATACATACCCGAAGTTACCTGTCTTTGGAATTTTCATGCTTATGGGAATTTTCCATGTGCATATATTAAACAACTGATTTTCACCTGTTAAAGAACATAGGTCTAAACTAGGAGAAAGTTAAGTAGTTCACTTCTGAACCTTTTCTCCCGAGTAGGCTCACACTTTGGGATCTTGGCCTTTAATATCTTAACAAAAAGGAAGTAGCAAGCATGTAGAAAAGTAATTTTCTCCCTAAGGCATTCACTCAGTGCTTTGACTCCCCAATTTTATTCAGGTGGCCCTCTGAGCCTCAAAGTTTAGATCACCTTCTGTCTAGGGTGTTTCCTCATATTAGCACAGACTGGAGAATAGATTAGTGTACACCTGTAACCTTAAACAGAAGACATTCATAAACAGAATATTCTACCAGTTTACCTCCTACAGTGGCTAAGTTTTAAACTTGTAGCTCCATTTTAAACTTGACCCAAAGAACTTGCTTTAAAATAGTACAACAGTGGGAGAAGTGGAAAAGAAGCAAGATTGACTTGGAATTCATCCCTGTTGAAGCTTGGTAAAGAGTACATGGTATTCAATACTCTATCTACTTTTGTATATGTTAACACTTCCCAACCCCCACCTTGCAGAGCTGGGTAAAGCAGGGAGAAGAGAAATTGTGTAATCAACTATAAACTCCTAAGATATTATCCTTGAAGGTCATTTAAAAAATATATTCCAGTCCTCTACTCCTTCTCTTCCTTCCCCATTACCCTTACTCATTTCCTCCTGCCTATTTTTCTATTCTGCCATTAGAAGAGCAGCTACACAAGATATTATTTCAGGGAGCTATGTTAGCCCAGGTAACTTTGATTTTGGTGAAGGCAAGGAAAAGCCTGGGTGACATTAAATGTCTGCCAGAGACATCAAAGAAAAGAGGAACATGGATCAGAAGTGCAGCTTGCTTAGAGAACTCGGCCACTTCTTGCAGATGATGGCACAGACCCAAAGCTAAGTACAAACCTGAAAGCAATTGCTCCATTTTTGTAAATGACATTGGCAAGGACTGGGACTGAAATACTTTCCCAGGTGAACTAAACTTCATTCAGTTGAATTCTTAACAAGGGCAAACAGAATGTGCTAGGTACTGAGTGTAATACAGGTATACTTCCTACCTTGTGGTTATAATTGAAATTCAGAATTGATACATTTGAACTCTATAACAAGATTATACATGTCAGGTGATACCGACAACACATATAGCTCTGAAATGGAGAAGTCAGTTAAGACTTAACCATGGTCCTAATGTGTAGAATTTGGATGAGAGAATATCAGAGAACTCAGCATCAGCAAGGACAGAGCAATTGGGAAAAAAGCGTGTATAGAATGCAGAAACACTAAAGTTCTAGATCTTATTAGTTTTATGTAGCTTAAATAAGTTTTCAAGATGTCAGGCAAATAGAGCTCCAGTAATATGATTTAAGGACCAAATATACCTGGGACTATCATAATAGATAAGAATGTCATAGTGTCAATTAATGCTCTAAGGATGGTTGTTTGAACTGTATCTGGAGTGCATTTATCATCGATAGCTTTTACAAATACTTATAAACTTAGGGAAAAACCTTACCCTTCAGGAAAAGATCGCTTACCCATGCCCATCTACCATTATTATAGCTCTTCTAATAACAAAAAAGAACACAACATTGAGATTAAACAGGTGAGTTTTATTATCAAATGTAACAATTCTACAAAATCTCAGTTTTTGTAAATATTACTGCCTATCTTTCAGAGCTCTGGGCAGACAGCATCTTAAGGCATCAAGCATAAAGAATATTTTTCTGATCTTAAGTGCCAGTTATCACCAATTTTCACACAATTTAAAAAAAAATTTTTTTTCCTACTGCAGTCAAAGGGCCATTGCTGGTGAGCTCAAGAGGGGATGTCTGGTTCTCCAAAGTGTAAATCAAAGTAATGCAAAGTAAATAAAAATAGCAGCCATATTATTCTGTATGGCACTGCATCCAAGCAAAAGAAAATATGAGTAACTTAAAGAAATGTGCACTGAGTTAATCAAATCCTGTTTTCCTCTTTGAAGTTACAGGAGGCAGCAGTACTAGCTAGCTCGTGCCTAATATTGCACTTTTGCAGCATAAACACGTAGTGCTAAACACTGACAACAATAGTACTTGCTCTAACCACATCAGTGTTTACCCCTCAGTCTAGCATACTGACTATAATCCTATGTTTTAAAAAGTTTTAATTATTTGACAGTTAAGGCATTAGAGAAAAAGGTTTAAGGCTATCTTAATATATACAAGCATTCACTTCAGTTAGTATACTGCTTTCTAGAATACACTTTTCAAATAGTCTCATTTTCATGATAATAAAACTATGGAATTCTCTCAAAGTCCAAACTATCAATAATGGGAAAAGTACAATTTAAAATAATACATATGAAGCCACAATATTCAGTTACAAGTCAAACTAGAATTTATTAACTACATAGAGCTGTTTCATTTTTGGTTTTGCATTTTGGCCCCTAGTTCATTCTTATTTACAACTGGTACCTGCTGAGAAAAAAGACCCAACTTTTTAACTATTTGTTTTGCGGTAGGTGCACTATTTCTTCTAATTTATCCCAAGGCATTTTAAAAATCGTTTTCATTAGTTTTTAACTATAAGACATCATGATGGCCAAGAGACTGAGCAAATATTAGTTTTACTTCTTAACTTTCTGATTTAAATATTCCAAGACCTTATTCTTGAATTTTGTAAGAGAGGGTACAACTGTGCAGAATACAGGGAGATGAAGAAAGGAAACATAAAAATGGAACTTCTATAACAGAGTTCCTGGTGGAAACTGTAGACATAAGTGTAGTATTTTTTCTCCAAACACATAAAACTTAAGAAACACCTTTGATGCCATGTTGCTGGAAGTAATGGAGACATTTGATTTCCAATTCACATTTTAAATGCCTGTTTGCAATCAGCAAGGAGCCAGGCATGCTGCTTGCTGTGAGGATTTGGATTTGTTGGCTCAAGCTTTCCACTCCAAAATATAGGGCATAAGCCTTCTGTCCAATCATGTTTGTTGAAAATACTGCAGCCTGAGTACAGACAAACTTCCCTGAAGTTGCCAGAAGTTGTCTTATGTCAGAAGGTTTCAGGATCACCATACATCTTTCAAACACTGAAAAAAATGAATAAAATGAAATATTATAGTCTCTAAATTTTTCAATTTTTAGGAGTCATAAACAATCATTTTGCATTCTAAAAGGTCTAAAAAAAGCCTTAAAGTAGTCCAAATTTTTTATTTTACACAGTCAGCATTCACACAGCGAATTTTTGGGGAGTACAGCATTGCAAAGAAAGGTTATGTGACAACTTGCACTTCCACAATTCTACTCTTTGTATCATCTTGCATAGAACAATGTGCTCCACCACCCCGATTGACTCAACTCCTTTGTGGAGATACTATTTTATTCATTCCTTAGCCTGGGTCCCCAAGTTTTCACATCATTCTTCTGATATTAGACAGTTAATAAACCATTATTAAAATACAAAACCATTAAGAAAAAGCTTTAAAATTAAATTCTAGTCTAAGAAATTTCAAATAATTTCAAACAAAAATTCTTGAATCAATAAGAAACACTGAGGCATGATGTTGTAGTAACATGGACTCTCCATGCTAATGACTAGCTGATCACCCACCTCTATGCGGGTTAGTTGATTTCATCCTCACGCAACTTTATTAGATTACCATGTTTTCCCCATTTTACAGATTAGAAAATTAAGGCACAGAGCAATTAAGCCAAAAATTGGCTTAATTCAGAATCTGAACACGGTATTGGTTCCATTATGCTGTTTCACTTATACACCACACAAAAACTTTATGCAAACTTCCACATGTAAATAAAAATCAGGAATGAAAATCAAAATAAAAACAGCTCTTCAGAGTTCAGTCCTATTCATGTGGTCAGTCTAAAATTGTGGTCAATATTTTATTTGCGTTAATAACAGATCTTAAAATTGATTCAAATTTAGAACCAGATATTTAAAAAATACCTGGTATACTAGTTTGTTAGAAATACTAGTTTGTTAGAATTCAGTTAGAAAGGAGTTTTTTAATATATCTGGATTTCATCAGCTAGTGTTATGTACTTTGAAATAAATATAAATCCATTGTAATATTTTATTTCCTTATAATAATTTTGACATTTCTTTTCTAAAAATTATGTCACTTGTGACACTTCTTTCTTAGGACAGAGGAATAGTGTCTTATAGAAAAGAAAATCCATAACTCAGATTCTTTAATAAAAGGAGGTATGTCTAATAGCTTTTTTTTGGTCACTTAAATCAATAGACTCAACTTTTATTTAGCTGTTACTGCTCCCTATTATAAACACTAGCTGAAATAGGAAGAGAAATTTTGTCTAATTTTGAAAGCTCCTCATTTATCCAAAGAATAACTTGAGTTTTCTGAACAGAAACTAAACTATCATCACTATTATCCCCCAATCCCCAAATATATATGTATAAACAAAAGACAGCAATTGTTTTCAACCTACAAAGTAATCCAAACTATACATTTAAGAGACCAGGTCTAAAAAACACTCTCCAGATGAGAGCTACATGGAGGTTTTGTTTTTTTGTTTTTGTTTTTGTTTTGCATAAAACTTGGCTGTTGTGACAATTATCAGGCTTAACGTTAATTAGAAGAGCCTCCCAAAGTACTCAGTATAGACAAAAAACTTTCACAAAAGGTAAAAGAATCTATTAACACTTCATTTTTGACTCCTAGCCTCCAGAACTGTGAGAAATTAAGTATTTGTTGTTTATAAGCCACTCCATCCATGGAATTTTGTTACAACAGCCTGAGTGGACTAAGACATTCACTAAACGATCAAGGTCAACATTACCAGTGATGTCATGTGGGTATAACTTCAGTTATTGTGTGATGAGAAGGGCACTTTATCTCTATGGTATTCTTTCCTAACACCCATTACCCTAGTCCAATCACAATAAAAACATCAAACAAATTCAAACTAAAGGACAGCTCACAGAAGACCTCAAGAGCAGTATGCTTCAAAACTGTCAAGGTCATGAAAACATGGACAGACTGAGAAACTCACATGGACCAGGGGACACTAAGGAGACAGGTCAACTCAGTGCAATATAGAATCCTAGATGAGATCTTGGAACAGAAAAAGGAACATTAATGGAAAAAATGGGTGAACTCTGAATAATATCTGAATGTAGACAATGGTCAAAACCACTGCCCCTGTGAGTACTATAACTATAACAAGTTATATGTATTTATAAGAACTGTATAGTTTGTAAAACTCATTTACACCCATTAATCCATCTCATTCTCACCCCTCCCCTAAAGTGAATTCATATGTAGAAGTGAATTTATGCCCATTTTGAGGAGAAATACATCATCTTTAAAGAACTGTCATCTACACATGTACATAAAATGTACTTATAGCCAAGCACTTGTTGACATTTTAATGTATAAGCTGAGTATGCCCCCATTGAGACTAGGAATATGAGAACTGTAGTTCACAGAGAGTTCTGGGGGCTGGGGTGGAGGGAGAAACACCAAAAACTTTGGCCATCTGAAGAGGCATTTTTCTAGCTAGCTATCACATCTCCTTCCCTGGAGGGCCTTTTGGGTATCTTCAATGGCTTGTGAGGTGTTCTTGGGAGTATTTTATAACAAAGAGGCATTTATCTACAGTAGTTATTGGGGTACTCAGCAAATACTGGCTGGGATGAGGGAACAAAGCTACAGGAGAAGACAGACACTAATTTCTTTACCATACTTTATTATGGGCTTTAGCTTCCTTTATCTGATCCTATAACCAGCAGTGATACTATTCTTTCAAAAACTTTTAGAGCACTGTATTAGTTGCCTGTGGCTGCTGTAATATATTGCCTCACTTGGAGGCTTAAAACAACAGAAATTTATTCTCTCACAATTCTGAAGTCAGAAATCAAAGTGTCAGCCAGGCTGCACACCTTCCGGTGTCTCCAGGGAACAATCTGTTCTTTGCTTCTTTGAGCTTCTGGTGGTTGCATGTGTTCTTGGCTTGTAGCTCTCTCTCTAAACTCTGCCCCGTGGTCACGTTGCCTCCTCCTCTCCTGTATGTGTCTGTCTCATCTCTCACTACCTCTTTATTATAATTCCATTTAGGGTCCACACAGATAAGCAAGGATAAGTTCCTTTTCTGAAGGTTTTTAATTTACATTTTGCCATATAAGGTAACAGAAATTCCAAGGGATCAGGATATGGACATACTTGGGGGCCACCATTCAGTTTACTACAGGCGCTTACTCTGCCATGCTCTTGTTTCATCAACTGAAAAAAGCACCAAGGCTGAAGCCAGAAGTTCTGGGTGTTTGGTCAGCTTGGTCATTAACTATGACTCTGGGAAAGGTGTCTGACTTCTCTGAGTATAATTTCTTCATCTGTCAAATGGAACCATCAGAACCTGTCCTGATGCTTCACAGAACTGTGGTTAGACTCAGATGAGACTAGTTATAAAAGTGCTTTAAGGGCGAGCTCTTCCGCCGCTGCTGCCTCAGTCTGCATCGCAACCCTGCTGCCCTACACCTCCCTGTTCGAGGGCGCTGCGAGACCATGCGCATGCTGCTGGCTGACCCGGGCAAGAGCTGGAAGGAGGAGGTGGTGACCAGGGAGACCGGGCTGCAGAGCCCTCTCAAGGCCTCCTGTCTGTACCGGCAGCTCTCCAAGTTCCATGACAAAGACCTCACGCTGTACCAGTCTAGTGCCATCCTGCGCCACCTGGGCCTCTCCCTCAGGCTGTATGGGAAAGAGCAGTTAGAGGCAGCCCTGATGGAGTGGCGAATGATGGCATGGAGGACCTCTGCTGCAAATAGACCACCCTCATCTGCACCAACTGTGGGCAAGAAGGACTACGTGAAGGAGCTGCCAGGGCGCCTAAAACCTTTGGAGACCCTGCTGCCCCAGGACCAGGGGGCCAGGCCTTCATAGTAAGCAATCAGGTCTCCTTCGCCAACTGCAACCTGCTGGACCTGCTGCTGAATCACCAGGTTCTGGTTCCCGGCTATCTGGACTTTCCTCTCCCTGCCCTCAGCTTGTGTGGCTAGCCTCCATGCCTAGCTCAAGCTCAAGGCCTGCGTGACCTCCCCTGAGCATGTAACCTGCCCATCAATGGCAATGAGAAACAGTGAAGGATTGTGGCACCCTCAGCAGGAGGCAGGGGCTGCGTGCCACCAACCAACTCTTCCCCAGTACCAATAAAGTTCCTGAGAAAGAGGGGGAAAAAAGTGCTTTAAGAGTGTCAGTCACTCTACTGGTGTAAAAGATAACTTCTGATGTTAAGTTTGTTACTGATTATCAATGAGAAAAACACGTAAACATACAATTACACACTAAGGTTGAGGGGAAAGAAACAAGGTCCAAAATTGCATAAGAGCATCAGAAAAAGAAGCTGAAAAGAACTATTCATTTGGTTATTTCTGGATGGTGGGATTATTAGTGTTTTCTTTGTACCTATGTTCCCAATGCTTTACAATAAGCACATAATACTTTAATGATTCTCACCTCCCAGGGCTGTTGAGGTAACTTATGCCAAGTATTTCACACAGTATTTTGTGAATTTTTAAAAATTCTTAATATAAAGGCAGATTAATCTGGTGTTTTTAGAATAAGAAAATGCAAATATCTGAATGTTTAAAAAAGCACTCAATTTGTTATTCTATCATGACCCCAAAAATAGAAAGCTAAGATAGAATTAGAAGTATTGAGTAATTGTTATAGTCAATTTAGGACAGTTCTAATGTAATATCAAAAGGTTCCATTTCTAGTCATTTCTTATTCAATATACTCATTTTATATCAGTATACTTTATCAAATTCACAGACAGTATTAAAGGTTCTAATAAAGAACATTTGGAAAGACAAGTATGGACCAAAAAAATATCAACAGGCTAGAATAATGCACTCTCACCACTGAGAACTAGACTAGGAAATACCCGATTCCCACTGCATAAAGCATCTGGACATGATGCTCTCCGGTAGTGCCAAGGGATCTCGAAACCTCACTGAAAATGGAAGAGAACCATCAGTTCCAATCCAGAAGCGGAGCTTCTACGACTTCAGAATGAGAAGATAAGACTCCAACTGTCATTTCTCAAGGGCAACACTGTATTGGTAACCTTGTTGCTAACTTAGAATCCATATAGATGAATCTCACAGGGTTCTCAGCCATGAAAATAGTGACAAAATTAGAAAATGACATGCCAGCAAAACGATTTCAACAAACCCAATAATAAAAATGAGGAAATAAGCCACACCAATTCCTGAACATGTCCCTACTGCTCCATCACTTGAGGAGTTTCAACCTCAATGCAAGTGTCCCCTTAAGAAAACATTACTGATTAATAAAAAGAAAAAAATCCAACTAATTTCTAAGAACCTTCATAAAGGTTCCTTCCCTCTAGATTTAATTTTAGGGGAAAAAAGACTGCAACCAAAAGCTTGCAATCATTTAAATAGAGCACATTTAAAGTATACCCAGATGATCCTCAAAATTATTATGTGAAATGAAAAGTCAGTCATGAATGGACAAATATTGTGTTATTCCACTTATGAGGTACCTATAATAGCCAAATTCATAGAAAAAGAAAGGATGGTAGTTGCGAAGGACTGGGAGGAAAATGGGGATTTATCATTTAACAGAAACAGAGTTTGAGAAGATGAAAAAGTTCTGGAGCCAGATAGCAGTGATGGTTGAACAACAGTGTGAATGTACTTAATACCACTGAACTGTACACTTAGAAATGGCTAAAATGGTCAATTTTATGTTGTGTATATTTTACAATTTTTTTTTTAAAAAAGGAAACTGGAAAACAAAGATGTATCCCCAATTCAATAGAATTAATTACCATGTGACTCAGTGATTCCATTCATAGCTATATACCCCCCAAAATTAAAAATATGTACTCAAATATTTGTATATAAATGCTAGTACCATTCACAATAGCCAGAAGGTAGAAACTCAAATGTCAATTCAATGGATAAACAGATAAACAAAATATGTTTTATCTTTACAATGGAATATTATTCAGTCATAAAAGGAATGAAGTACTGATACATCCTACAACATGGATGAACCTCTAAAACATGAGAAGTGAAAGAAGCCAGATACAAAAAGGTCACATATTATATGATTCCATATCCAGAACAGGCAAATCCAGAGATAGGAAAAAGATTAGTTGCCAGGGTTTATGGGAAGGGAGAATAGAGAGCAACTGCTTAATGGGTATGGGGCTTTCTTTTGGGGACATAAAAATGTTTGAAACTAGAGATGGCTGCTGTACAATTTGTGAATACATGAAATACCACCAAATTGTATATTTTAAAATTATTAGTTTTATGTAATTTTTACCTCAATTAAAAAAAAAAAAAGCATTTCTTCCAATCTAAAAATAGGCAGAGGATCTCCCTAGAGTACATACAAATGGCCAACAAATATATGAGAAGATGCTCAACATCACTAGCTATTTTGGAAATACAAATCAGAACCACAATGAGATATCTACCATCTCACACCTGTTAGAATAGTTAGAACAGTTATAATCAACAGGACAAGTAATGACAAATGTTGGAGAGGATGCGGAGGAAAAGGAACCCTTATACACTGCTGGTAGACTGCAAATTAATACAGCCACTGTGGAAAACAGTATGGCAGTTCCTTAAAAACTAAGAATTGATCTACCATATGATCCAGCAATCTCTCCACTAGGTATTTACCCCAAAGACTCGAAATTCATATCCGAAGATATTTGCATATCGATGTTCATAGCAGCATTATTCACAGTGGCCAAGACACGGAAGCAACCAAAGCGTCCTACAATAGATGACTGGCTAAAGAAGCTGTGGTATATATATACAATGGACTATTATTCAGCCATAAGAAGAGATGAAATACTGCCATTTGTGACAACATCTCAAGCATGGAATTTGAGATAATCATGCCAAGAGAAATAAGCCAGAGAAAGTTGAAAACCACATGGTATCACTTATATGTGGAATAAAAGCCTAAAAGTGACAAATGAACATGACAGTCAGAGACTCATGGACAACAGACTAGTGTTTACCCAAGGGTAGGGGAGAGGGTGGTAGATGAGGTAAAAGGGTGGTGACAAATATGTGGTGACAAAGAAATCTAACTATGGGACATGAAGACACAGTGTAAATATATATATGCCTTGCTGTTAAATTATACAGCTGAAACTTATTGGATTTTGTTAACCAATGTCACCATAAAATTTTAAAAAAGTGTGGGGGGGCAGTCCTAACCAGTAGTACATGAGATACAGAAAATGAATTTCAAATGGAATGGTTTTCTCTATCCCAAATAACATTCAACTATTATCCACATATGTTGCTAGACACTGTCTATTTAGATGACAGCCTTAATTACAGTCTCCATTTCTTCCGGGATTTGAGACATTTACATAACACTAAAGAGGAAAATTTTCACCATACTTTGATTCTTGGCCTCTTTTTGGCCCTTTATAATTTAACTTTCACATCATGCAAGCCTTACCTTCTTTTATGAGGATGGTCTAATTGCTGGGGCCCTTAAATACAAACCCATTCTTTGGGTAGAGTCCTGGCCTGGTCATTTGTGTGTACAAGTCCATCCTCGGTTGCATACTAAAATGCAAGTTAAAACAAACGGGATCAAAAGATGGACAAACTGTAGCTATGGATGGTTAGTATTTCAACTGACTAGATCTACCAACAGAATTATGGGACATTTAGACCATAGGAAACAAGTTAACACTAGTATGATCCATGTACATTAACTGTTAATCCCAAGTCTTCATTTCTTACCTAACATGTCTAAATATTATAAAAGTCCCTAAATTGAAAATGTAAATAGAAGAACACCATAACATAATAAATACCACCAAACATTTCAGATCTTGTTAACAGAGTTTCCATGGTACCATAGGCACGACTAGATATCAAATATCTGAGCACCAACTATTTGCAAAGTATTGTAAAATAAGCCCATTATGTCCAAACAACTCTGAATTTTAAATGTATTAGATGTATTTGTAATACCAACAGCAAGTGAAAATCTTAGCAGTGAAAGCAGAAAACAAAAACTAGCAGTTACTGAAAATGCAAAAATCATTGACAGCAAAGGGTAGTGCAAAGAGTAAAAAAATGAAAGGAATTATATAAGTATTCTTGAGAACCCATTTCAAAATAAAAGACCCATCAACTAAAATACAGATACAGGTTTATTTTCATTACCAGAATGACATTCTCATTACTAAGTATTTTAATGGTAGTTTGTCTTCATAAATTCCATCCTCATTTTATTAATCTCATTCATCAAAATGGGCCTAACTCAGGTACCTTAACTTTATAAGACTGCAAATTTGCTAGCAGAACCCATGTCCTGCATCTTGCTTAAGCCATTAGAATTCTTCCTTTTGTGTAAATTCTGCCCTGTCCAGCTTTATACTCTTACCCCACCCCACCCTAAATAATGTATTTAAAGATAACACATGTGTAGAGAATGACATATGCCATTATTACATCTATCTCTCTATAAATATATTTAAAGACAGAAAAGTATCAAGGTTTCCAGTCACTCAACCAATCGATATCAAGGATTTGCTTAATATAAGTCAATTATATATTTATATAAAATGAATCATAAATAACCAGAAACCAAATGAAAACCTCCCATCAAATCAGCAACAGCAATACATACATAGTAGGTTAAGATAAACACAGATTACACTTAAGAGAACACAGCTCTTAAAAAAAGTCATCCACTGATTTGGTCTTGTGACAAAGTGGTATATAAAAGATCTGGAATCCCATAGCTATTGGCTAGTACCAAAATAACTGAAAATAGGAGAAAATAAGAAGGCATGAACTCTCAGAGACAGTGTAAAATATGAGCTTTTATGTAAGGGTGACATGAAATTGAGTTAGATACAACAGATTTTGAATGCATGCATTGTTACTACCTTAAAGCTCAAACTACTGAAGAAGGCATTGGAAAAATCTGATATACTGAATTGGACAAATGAGGTTCCTATATAAGGCTAATTCACTGATTCAGTTCATAAGTTCCAAGCACTTCAGAAATGAAGGCCAAATGCCCTAAGATGAAATCATTTTGCACAATCTTTATATTTCTGATACCAGATAATTCTATTCCAACCTTGAATGATTCCTTAGGAGCTACTTGAAGATCAACTGCTGCAGACTGAAGTTATTGTATTTCAGTTTTGAAGCATGTCAAGCTTTTAGCCATAAATCTAGAAAACTACTATTACTCGTTTGTGGTAGAATACCCACAAAGGTCAGTCATGGCACTCCATAGTAAGAGTAATTTTGTTTAATCTCATAACCTACTTATATATATGACTGCTTAATTCTATTCAGTGTGAATATAAAAGACGATTAGTCAAAATAAATAAGAAATTAATTTAGCCAACTACTAAAACCTGAAACTTTGCTTGTACATTCTAGAATTGGAAAACAATGGGGGGAAATACAAAAATCTCATGTTTTCTCCATGAGATTAAACAACCTTTTCAATGACCTTTGGCAAATTCTCTATTTCTTTCATAATCTAATAAATCAGATATGAAGTTTGGAAGTAACTGTTTTTAAATCTCTGCAAGGGCTTCCAACAGGCAGCATAATTGTTTAGGGAAAAAGCAAAGTATCTACTGATCTCTGAAAAAAATTTTACTTATGATAAGAATGTGTGAAACCAAGCAGTAACAAAAGATAACTTTTGCCTACCTTCATTCAGTTTTTCACTATCAAACATCGATTTTCTTTATTTTCTTTATTTGTCAGAAAATATCCCTTGTGCGTTAAAAGCCCTTAAGACCATTATATGGTAACTTGATAGATTTGGGGGCATCCCTGCTGAGGTAATTTTAACTGAGCTCCCCAATCCTCCATGATTCATGGACACCAAGTTTGTAAATACATTCTAATAGTGAGTCAGGCTTTGCATGCATAACCCTTATAATGCTCTACTGTGAATGATCAGGGCTATCTTAGGATTTGATGAGTAAGCCTATAAAAGCTTCTAAAGACTCAAATCTAAAGACTCAAGCAAAGTTCAGCTCCAATAGGGAAGACAATTTTTGCTATTAGTACAATGAAAATGCTGTAAGATACTGATATTTAGACATTGCAAGAAAGAGGAATTCACGTTCTAGGCATTATGTGATTTGAGGAAGGAATGGTGTATGCTCTGAAGAGATGGCAATAGAAAGATTTTGCTCACTGTTAAAAAGGTCTTACCAAGATATATCTCATCTTAAAGCTTAAGTCAGAAAACAAGTGATGGACACAGGCAGTGGTAGAAGAAAATGACAAGAGTAAATATCAGTTTCACAGCAATCAACAGCAGATCATTAAAGACTCACTGAATATCCTGTAGCTTATTTTAAGGCACTGCCATCTAAATATTCACTGAGTCTCCTTTGTTTTTTTCAGGTTAGGCAGAGAGGCCTCTGATCACTTTTTATATACTCAATCTAAACTTCATCTTTAAAGTGCTCAGGAATTTGACTTTAGGAAAACTCCTTAGCCAATCTCATTCTAGATGAAAAGACCTATACTGATATGTACCCTAAAGAGCTTTTCCAAAGCCCAATTAAAAAAAAAAAAGAAAGTACATCAACAGATTAAGTTGAAACAATAAAAATTGCACAGAAAAGTCCTAATCTCAACAAAGGGATGTGTGTGAGTTGGTCCTCATGCTAGTCCACCTGACTTGCACTCTCATTGTTTTTGCCTCCATAAACAATCTAGTAGCACTTGTACACACAAGTTTCAAAGAATTTGCTTCTTTCCTGGCTGCATTCTTTAGGCAAATCAACTTAAGTAACAAGGGCACTGAGTAGTTTTCTTCTTTAAGCTACTGACCTGGTAACCTTGGAAGAAGTTAAGAATTTCCTTAACTCCAGTATTGTAGGCCAGGCCCTGCATTCTGACCACCGTGCCAGGCTGTGGAGGGACACCGCTAAGATTAGCAGCTGTAGGGAAGTAGCCAAGACTATTGGGCGAACCTGGGGGGCTAAAGGGAGAGAAAGCACAGTGAACCAATAGGAATAGACAATGTTGAATATTTACTCTCAAAACATTAGTTACTTAAGGAAATATCCTCTCAAGGTACTCTCCGAATTCTCAGAGTTCTCTCTCCCACATTTCCACAAAGGCAAAAGTTGAAAGACAGAAAGGTTAATGCAGTTAAATGCAGGGCTTCCCCAAAGATCCAGCTCTCTCTCTCGGGTCTTAAAGGGAGAGGAAAGAGAGATTTAAGCCTTCATAGTTGCTCAACCACAAAGCACCACTTCCAAAGTCCAGCTCACTGATGATTAACTGGCTAGTTATCAGGAATACTAAGGCATAAAAAGGCAGGAATAAAAAGGACTAATAGGAACCATAGCCACAGAAGACCAAAAATCTTCAAAGTGATTGCTCCAAGGATCACACTATTCTACCCATATACACAAGAAAAGGTGTAGCACAATAATATAATAAAGTACTATAGCACCAATGAGTTATTTCTTCCAACCAGACTGAAAAGAAAGGGGAGGGAGAGGGGAAATTAGAAGGGATGTACAACAAATTAAACCAATCACCATTAACACAAGAGGGAAAACTGATCCATGGGTCCCTCTTAATGTATTTGCATCAATTACCTCCAAAGAGCAGAAGCCAAGTGAATACACAATTATTCTTTATGTGGCAGCTCAAGTGATTACCATATTATGAAATTAGTTCCACCCTGACCCCCATCCAAATCTGTTTTCCACCATAATTAGTGGCCAGAAACTCATAATTGAAAATATGTATAGGGAAAAATTTTAAACAAGTTATTAGCTTATACAGCAATAAAGACCTACAGTTTTAGATTACTAACCCTTTTAAATATTTTTAAGTAGGTAATTATCCCATTCTAAAGACAAGTAAACCCAAAATGGAATAGACTACAAATCTTTGACACTCTCTATCCTACATAAATAATCCTAACTGATGGTTAACAGGAAGGGTACCAGATGTGAATCTAGTTTCAGATTCTATTTTTTATTAGCAAGGTAACGATGAGTAAGGCACTTAATTTCTTCGACTTCAATCACATCACTTACTAAATTGGGGAAGGGAGTGTGTGTTGCACCTTTTCTTCAGAGTAAATGATTTAACATACCAAATTAGTTCATAAAGCATAAAACACAATAATTATGTTATTTCACTTTTGTTACTTCCATAACCATCATTCTATTTCATCATTTTTAAACTATGAGAGACTGAAAATATCACCTGACAGCAAGTTGCCCTTCATCTTTTCAGTTTCTAAAGCAGTGATCCTCAACTTTTTTGTGGATTAGAGTCACTTGGAGAGACTTTTACAACTCCTTCTGAGGAGAGCCTGTTTAGAGACTAAAAATCTATTGGCGATTGTGAGATCCAAGAGGGAATGCTGTTTAGGCCTGACTAGGACTTTAGGCATCATTCAGCCACACCTCATATTTCCAGAGGTGGAAACAGAAACAAAGAGTTAAATAATTTCCCAAAGGTCACAAGATGGGTCAGTTCTTCACCAAACCAGAAGAACCAGCCAGATCTCTCAATCTCTAGTTCAGTGCTTTCTCCCATACAACCACCATTCATTCAAATATATTTGCTCCTGTCAAGTGTCTGATAAATACTAACTCTAATACTTAAAGGCCACAAAGACTTCCTGTATTTCATCACAAGTTATTCCGACCTTCCACACTGCATATGAGAGTCAGCTCATTTCCAAGATATCCATCTTAATCCAAGGCACTTGTCCCAGCACATTCTGTTCCTTTGGCTAAAGATATCCTATAAATTAAGCGAGCATCTAGTACCTTCAAACTACAATTAAAATAAAATAGAAAGATAAGTTATCCAACTGGAAATTTAAGATTATAAAATGTCAATTATGTTCACTATATATAAAGTACACCTATTCTGATGAAGCCTAAACACAACTTGGATTCATATCCTTATTTTTTTTTTACAGTAGGATTACCTGCTGTATACAAGGAATCTTAAAGTAACTTAAATAATCTGTGTATCTACCTGACAGGGCATGGGAATAAGAATGTTCTATCAACCTAAATTCCAAACTCTTTCAGATTATTGAAATAATAATAAGCAAAAGTAATTTATGAAATAAAAATCACAGGATAGAAACAAGATAAACTTGTACACAGAAAACCAAAAAGAATCTACTAAAAAACTACTAGAACTAATAAACCAAATCAGCAAGGTTAAAAAATATACACAAAGATCAATACACAAAATAAACTAAACTTCTATACACAACAATGAACAATCCAAAAATAAAGCTGAGAAAGAAATTTTGTTCACAATAGCATAAAAGAGAATACTCAGGAAAAAATTTAGCAAAGGAAGAGCAAGACTTATACACTGAAAATCACAAAACATTGTTAAAAAAATAAAAGATCATCTAAATAAATGGAAAGACAGACCATGTTTATAAACATGACATAATATTGTTAAAATGACAATATTCCCTAAATTGTATAGATTCGATGCAATAGCTATCAAAATTCTAAATGGCTTTTTGCAGAACCAACGAAACTGAACCTAACACATACATGGAAATGCAAAAGTCTCGGGATAGTCAAACTCTCTTGAAAAAGAACAAAGTAGGAAGAACTTAACATTGCCTAACTTCAAAACTTACTACAAAACAACAGTAATCAAGATGGTGTGGTACTCTCTTAAGGATAGGCAATGATCATGAGAGGTCAGAAATAAACCCTTACATTTATGGACAACTGATTTTTGACAAGACTTCCAAAATCAATTTGATGAGAAAACAAGCTCTTCAATAAATGGTGCTGAACAATGGACAATCTACATACAAAAGAATAAATTTAGACCTCTTTCTCACCCTATATAAAAGTTAATTTAAAAAATAATATACCTAAATATAAGAACTAAAACTACAAGGCTCTTAGAAGATTTTGTAGTAGTAAATCTTCATGGGTTATATGTGACAATAAATGTATACATGAGACAAGAATTAAAAAATTGGACTTCATCAAAAATTTCAACTTCTGTGCTTTAAAAGACACCATCAAGGTAACCCACAGATTGGGAGATATTTGTAAATCATCTTATAAGGTCTCTTATCTAGAATATATAATGAAATTTTACAACTAAAAACAACCCAATTTTAAAATGTGCAAAGGATCTGAATAAATACTTCTCCAAAGAAGATATGAAATGTGGCTCATATGTACACATACTTTTGATGTCACAGTTAAGATTGAAAAATAAAAATTCAGGCATAAAGAAAATTTCAAAAAATCAAATGATAGAAATATTCAACAACATTTTATATCAAAGAATTTTAAGTTTAAATAATGAGATTTAAAAAATTAACAAAGATTCTAAACCTCATAATTCTCATTAGCCTGAGTGTGGTGAAAAATATTCTTCTCTTAGTGAAACTATAACTTGGTTAAACGTTTCTGGAAAGCAATTTGGCAAGTATAACATGAACCTTTAAAAATATCTATGCACCAGGGAAATGACTAGAAACTTGGAAAATTTTGTGTGTGAAATCATGGTCATCTTAGCATTTTTATAATGGTGAAAAATTTAGAAACAGTATGGGGAGTAAATCATAATAGATGGAATGGAACATTACATTTAATGATGGTTAAAAAGATATTGCCATTATCATAGAAAAATGTTCATGTTATTGAGTAAGAAAGGCAAACTATAAAACTTGATAATCCGTATGATTTTACCTATTTAAAAAAAGCAAGCAAAAGAAGGAAATATAATAAACTATTAATAGCAGTTGTTTCTGGGTGTCAAGATTATGGATATTACCAGCGGGCATCAGGTTTATTTTGGGGGTGATGGGCTATCCTAAAATTAGATTGTTATATTATCTTACAATTAGATTACAAAATTGTACTACAATTAGTAGTACAACTCTGTAAATACACTAAAAACCATTAAATCACACAGTTAAAAGGCCTCAAAGTATGTATGAATTTTTCTGCCACCAAAGGGTAAGGAAAACTCAAAAATTATGTGCATTTGCTTTATGGCAGCTGTTTAGAGAAAGGTAAGAAATTCAACCGGGAAAATTCCTAATTACACCCCAAATAACAGACTAGACTAGAGCTGTCCATCAAAACCAGACTATACTAGTAGCTCAACCTAATCTATACATTTAATCATTAGTCACTATTTTTGGGTTGTACCTCCATTTTATCTTTAGTTAGTTTTCAGATTCTTAACATCAGTATTTTATCAACGTCCCTTGTATACATGATGTCAGTAATGAAATTTATACTCAAAAGCTACAAGTTAAAAAATTGATAGTGTGAAAAGGAACCAAAGGATTAGAGCCATATGAGCAAGTCAATGAAACACTGAAGTCAAAGGTCTACAGGGTTGGAGACACTGTACCATGTCATGTAAACTAACAAGGAGCCAGCACTTGAGCTGGGTAAGAAACCCGGCTGAGGCTTCCTGAACAAAGAATAGAAGTTAGGGTGAGAGAAAATGAAGGGAAAAGAAAATAGCACAAGGGGCTTTTCCAAAGGTCTACATGTGAAACACTGCTGGAGCATCGTTGCTGTAAAGACGAAAGTTACTACCACTCCTGAGGTTCTTCCAGCAAGTTACACTGAGGTCATTCTAAGAAACTGCTCAATGAAACACATGAGTGCATGTATTATAGAGTTTTTGAAAATTTCCTCCACTGCAATAATCCACGTCCTCTCTAAACATTTAGGTAAAATAATTTTTAAACCCGACGTAGTGAAAAACTATTTCTTGAAAAA
Source organism: Macroglossus sobrinus (assembly GCA_004027375.1). Taxonomy (NCBI): domain Eukaryota; kingdom Metazoa; phylum Chordata; class Mammalia; order Chiroptera; family Pteropodidae; genus Macroglossus; species Macroglossus sobrinus. The sequence goes on along the minus strand of PVKZ01002332.1, from coordinate 72,250 downwards.
GTTATGACCTCCTTTCCTTTGAAGTTATTATGAGCTTTGCAATTCAAGTTTTTCATCTGACAACCTGCTAAATCCACTATTGTGCTAATACTAATTTAACTGCCTGAGACTCAGTTGCCAGACTATTCAAACACTGCTTCCTATTCTGTATTTTCTCAGATCCTAATTTATATCATCTAATTTTATAATACTCGAAGTATCCTAATCATACAAAATTCTTTGTAAAACAGGTAAAGATATATGAAAATATTGAGGGGTCAGAATGCCTACCACATGACACTCGACACACTCTGGCGAAAACAAGAATCCTAATACCTTTTCTTCATTTATTTTATATCGTGAATTACTGAACATTGGTAACACTGATTAATGCTATCTGGTTAGCATTAATGCTATCTGAAATAGCATTCTTAGAATGATATTTAATTGAAGACTTGCCATATTTCTCTAGAGAAGAAAGGATCACAGCATTATATATCCTGTTAGAGAGAAACAGGGTAAGAGAAAAGATTAGAGAACTAAGTTCCCCCTTCCAGATGGTCACAACACACTGACACAAGAAATATCCAAGAAGTCCTGCAGAAAGACCTCTGGTTTCCACTGCCTTGTACAATTACTGCAGAGCTTTTATACTAACATTCATTAAAATTCCTAGTATTACAAAGACTAAATTTTGAAAGTGACTGGATAAATGTTTCAATCCTAACAAGTGTAAAGGCTGGAGTCAGTTTTCATGTAGGACATTTTTAAACTTTAAATTTCCACCTGAAATCAACCATCTCAGTATGTTTTTATCAGCATTCTTTGTAATATTGTGGCTGCCCATGGACTGACCGCTACATCTGGATCCTAGATTGTTAGCTCTTCTGAACACACAGCTGAACTCTGAGAAATGCATCCTTAGGTGATTTTTTTTTTTTGTTGTGGGATCACAGATAGCAGTTACAGAAACCTAGAGGGAATAGCCAACTATACTACACACCTTGGCTGTGTGGGATAGCCTATGGGATAGCTCTGCAGGGGAGGAAAAGTTTTTCTTCTACTCTTATGGGTTCTTGGTTGAGATATCCCTGTAATAAAAGGCAGATTAACAGGAGAAAAACAAGCAAAAGTTTATAACATGTATTTTTCCTGTATAGAAGGGAGGGACCCGGGAAAATTGAGTAACTCACAAAAATGGCTGAAGCCACCACCTGAAGTACCATTCACCTAAAGACAAAGAAATTGTATGGAAGGATACCAGGAAAAGCACAGGATAAACAAGGCTAAGGTTGTTATGCTGATTTAAGAATGCAGTTTTAGGCCCTAAGAGTTTCTAAAGATCAGATCATTCCCCTCTTCCAGGTACAGAGTAGTGGTCATTTTTAGAAATGGAGATTTTCCTTACAAATGTAAATATCTTTTACAAAGGATAACTTCAGCCTGGTGTTCAGAGCCTCTCCCATATCCACTGTTACTTTAATTTAACCAGTTTAAAATAATCCTCATGCCAAATAGACATATTTTAGGGTAACAAATTCTGTTCACCTACAGATCCTAGGCTTCAAACCTGTACAGCAAGTTCCTGTACTGGATATAGTAGGCAACTGTAACAATGGTTAAGTATCTGCATAACGCACTGCATTATGAGGTTATGACAGCGATGACTAGGCGTTAGAAATTTTCCAGCTCCATTATAACTTCCAGGGCCACCATCCTATTTGCAGTCCCTTGATGACATTTCTGACTGAAATGTTATGTGGCGCATGGCTGTGTAAGCTTCTTTATTCATGTGTATCTACCTCTTGGAGAAAAGTTAAACAATAAATATGAAAACACTGGAATGCATAAAGAAATCTTCTAAAAATCTATTTCACCTAAATAGCAAATTTACGTGCTGTCAGAATAGTTTGGTAAATAAAATGAAATTTATTCCAACTGTGTCAAAGATTATAAAATGTAACTACTACAGTTATCATGTTTCAAATATATAATAAAGTGATAGCTTGCTTCCTCAAAACAAAAATAGCACCCACACAGCCTTACTTAATTTGAAAACTGAATCCTATACTAGAAACTATTTTGAAAGTTGCTTGATTGAAAGTACAAAATCACAACACAACTGGTCCTCTTGTTTAAAAAATGACATTTAAAAAAGTAGTATGTTGTGAAAAAACTTAGATGAAGCAAGCAAAAAATACTGTGTGACCCATGGACATTGTGCTTCCTAGCAAAGTAACAGAAGACAATGCCCACTCACAAATTACTTTTAAAGATGTTTTTTGGTCATTTTTTAAAAAGCAGTTCTGTCTTTTTGAATAGGAACAGAGTACAAAATTGAAAGTTACAAATATAGAGCAAGTGGTAAGACTCCGACACATACCTCCCCCACAACAAATGTGAACCACTTTCTAGAAGCAACCCTGTTTCATCTTCTTGGTTATATCACTGGCTATCTTTCCAGAGATAGCTTATTGAGTATTTTAAATTTAAATGGCAAATGTTTGCTAATAAAGCATTTCGCTCTTGATGAAATTTTTTTAAAAAGAGGTAGTTGGAAAGACCACCTAACATACAATAAAGAAAATAAAACTCAATGGTCAGTCTGTATTGCTAAAATTTAAAAACAAATGTTAGTTCTTTCATTGAGCTTTCTTCACTGTAATCTCTTAAAGATACACCAAGGAAATACTTAAAGAGAGCAGTAGATGCAAAATAGGGTTTCGTTTATCAAGGTTGCACATGTGTTTTAATTACACTCTATTCCTTTAAAGTCATTAAAGCTTTAAGAATAAAGTCCTTAAAGATATATTTGACAGGTGAAAGAAATAACCTCCAAATTTTGTGTTGAAATTAACATGTAACATGATCCCAACTTAGTAAGAAAAAAATCCTTAGAAAAATGAATCTATAAATTGAAAACAATCTTACTAGTTTCTTTGTGTAGAATTAGTTTTCCTTGAGGGTCGCTGTTCTTGACAATTTTTTGCAATGCTAAAAAGAATTTTTAGCATATTTGCACTTTAATTCCCTGAACTGCTCATTAGATGTATAAAGTCTTTAGACTAGCAAATAACTGTTTCTTTTATGAAAGTTAGACTGAATTCTTACCAATTGATAGTACAGTGAATTGCCCACAACAGCTCTTACTTACATCATTTAGAACGTCATGCAAACTGAAAACCTGAGAGTTGGAATTATTCCCACCACCAACAAAAATTATCTGATGGTTCTCCATTATCACAACATTGCTTGACACAACACTATCACAACATTCCAGTGTAATTTCATTGTATGCTGAATTCCAGTTTGCATTTATGTTACTAAATACTGTAGTTGTAAAAAAAATTTTTTTAAACCAAGAATTAGTTACCTTTTCTCTTGGTCCTATCAGAAAACTTACAACAAATAAATTAGAAAGTAAACTGGTTGCTAAATGTTATTACTGGAAGAAACTAGGTAAAGTATACATGGAATCTCTCAGGTACTGTTATAACTACATGTGAACCTATATTTACCTCAAAAAATGCTATTTAAGAAAGGAAACTGGAAAAAGAAAGGTTAAGTGTTCAAAACAGGAAATGCAGGCATATCTCAGAGCTTTGGTATTCTTTGGGTTCAAGTGCAAAGAATTCTGGAATAAATACAACCAAATATTGCCTTGAAATGACCAAATATACACACTCATGTTTTAGGTAGGAATAAGTTGATTTTACAAGAAATGGTTATCCCCCAAAAAGGTTTTTTCCTCGCTATAATCCTTTCACATGGACATACAAATAAAGCATTACTCATGAAAAGCATCAAATATTTCTTGCCTTCCTTTTTGGTTCAAGTTGATATCCTACATATTATTTAGGGTGTCCTTATAAAAGGCAAGGCTATACATATAAGACATTATGTTAATGTGACTTTCCTTAAATTAGATGGCATTTAATTCCAGAACAAGCAGATATTCACCTGTGCTACACAGCTTTGATACAAAGGAAAATATTTTTTCTAAGAAAAATGAGAGGTCAGAATAAAAGGCAAGACTTTATGTAATAGAAGAATAAAGGTAAGATATAACCGAGTTTTGAGTGATAAGCAGGGTAGGTACAAACAGTTCTTTTGTATCCTAGGCTAAGCTTTGGGATACTGGGTAACTGAGACTTTCTTCCAAAGGGGTAAAGGAAAAAAAGTCCATAAGCAGGAAACAGAACCACTTGAGCAACATATGCTTTTATTTCATTTGCTTTTCAGGATGCTGTTGTCACAGGCACACATTTAGAGTGCTAAAAACTCATTTAAGAAAAAACTAAAAACTATTCTTTGGTTCATGTTTTCTCCTTAAACATTCCTTAGTAACTCATGACAAAAGATACTCTGTTCTCAGAGCAATACCATTATAGGGTTTACTTCCAAATCTTTAAATATTAGAGGAAATAAAATAAGGACAAATGCCCTCTGGCTGAAGGAGTCTAGCTTGGAAGTCACCGACTTTGCACAGGCATGAATTTTGTAAGCTAGTCTAAATCAGAGAAGGCCCAGGTTTTATTAATCCTAATAGTCTCAAAATGCCACACATACAGGTACTAAATAATAGTTTGTTCAGTTATTTAAAAGTTAAAAATGCTTAAATCCAATTAATTTTAGAAATCTGCAAAATATATTAGCATTTTGATGTTTTAAAGTAATGAATATACTGCATTAATCTAAAGTCAAACTGACATATCTCATTTTAAAAACTGAAATTATAAAAAATTTTAATTTAAAAAGAGACAAACTCCAGAGTTTCTGGTTTAATATCTTTTTTAGTCTGAAGTATGCTATCTCAGACTTTCCTATTTATCAAAGAATAGGCCAAAATATACTTGAATATTTATATAATGGAGTTTTCCAATAGCCTCAAATGCCTTATAGTCATGTGAGGTTAGAAATTAATGGTGTTTTGCCAAAACTGTAAAATATCTAATTGCTTTTGTAATTTACTTTTTAAATTATTATTTAATAAATTATCATTAAATTGTCCTACAGAAACATATGTAGTCAAAGATCAACACGAGCTTTGTTTAACAGAGAAAGTAACATTAGATGTCTAAAAACAAAGGAATTGTTAAATTATGATATATTTTCACTATAGGGACATCATGTAGAAGTTACAAGATTGAGGTAAATATGTAAATACTCCTTAGGCAAGAAATCAGTGACACACTGGAAAGTTTAAAACAAACAAACAAACAAAAAACGGAACAAGTGGGCAGTACATGCTAAGTGGGCCATGTTATTTAGAAGCAGACACACACATTGAGGATTTTACCAAAATGATACCAGTGTTTACTTCCGAACTTAGAGATATATAAAATGGGAGTCTACTTTTCCTCACTATATTTCATACTTAGATTTAACAATGATAACATTATAAACTTTAAAACTACTAGTAGAAATAAATTACCCTATAGGCAGGGGCCTAAAATTACAGAAGCTAATAATTAGTAAATGTCAGTTCCTCCTGCCCTTGGGGCTTTAAGACTGGAGATCCCATCTTATTGTGATGGAAAACTATTTCTAAGAGATTTTTTAAGAGTGCCCAGGTAGCAAGTCAGTGGCAGAACTGTATACTCTGAAAATGTATTGTAGTCATCAGAACAGCACCAGGCACTGAGTGGCACAACACATTCCACTCAAGACATTCTGATGGTGTAAGAAAGGTAGACAAAAACCTTTCTTATAACCAGAGCCCGATACCAGCATCTAAGTCTGGTGACAGTTTGGAACTGGGTTAGGTGCCTGACACAGCACTTAACCATAAAATACTCATGCTTTTGAGCCTTTGAAACCATAACAATGATCATGCTATCTCCTTATTCTTCTTTCCCAGTAGAATAAAAAATATTTTCAATAATATTAATGAATGTTTTATAAATTCCTAAAAAATAAACAAATATAGTAACAGTGGTTACAAGAGTCACTACTACTGGGATTCCAAAGTTCTTGCTCCCTACAAGAATATCATATGAGGTAAGAAAAGAAAAATACAGTGCAATATAGCAATTGTAGGGATCAGATACTTTAGTTCTAGGCCACTTATCAAAAACTCACACATTGATGGATATACTCAAAACATATAGTCTAACAGCCTTGGGAAGAAAAAACAAAACCTGGTATAATTTTTGAAATTATGAGCAACATCACCTGTGGTAAACTTTTATTTAAATAAAGTGAACTGGTTATTGGCCAAAGATTTTTAAAATAAATTTTATGAAAAGATTGAGAGTGATGAATTACAGACGATCAGACCAGGAAGGGACTCTAAACTTCACCAATCACATCATTTTATGAGAATCACAAAGTTTAAGTGACTTTCCTTAATTAAAAGAGATGAGACTAAAATTTAGATCTCCCAACTTCCTGACAACTTTCCATTATCGCCTGCTGCCTCCCCAAAATTGAGCACAACTAAAAATAATCTGAGATTAAAAATATATTGATTCTGAAGATTGCTGGTTAAGATAGCAGAGCAGATAGATGCTGTGCTTGCCTCCTGCCATGTATACAGCAAAATTAAAACTAAATTACAGAAAAACCACCATTGAGAACCACCTAAAGACTAGTTGAACAGAATTCCTATAACGAAGAATATGAAGAAGCCATTTCGAGAATGGTAGTGGGGTAGAGATACAGAGTGGGTGGAACCCACATCCATGGTATGTCAGTTAAGAATTGGGAAGGATATCTTTGGCTGTGGAGGTTCCCCCTGAGAAGTGAGGCATTCCAGACCCACACCCAGCTCCCCAACCTGGGACACCAATCCTGGAATGAGAAGTCCCCACAATATCTGGTTGTGAAAACCAGTGGGGCTTATGCCTCAGAAAGAAAATGGGCTGGTAGAGACCTAGATAGGTGTTGTAGGTCTTAAGGGCCCACATTCTGTACAAACTCGCTCGCCACAATCTCACTTATTTAGAGCTCCATCAACAGGGGCAGCCACTCCAAAAGCACCAGGGACATATGTTGAAATAGTTCTCTCAGGACTGAAGTGCTGGAAAACTCCATTTGTTCCTGTGTGGAGCCACTCCCTCCTATAACCTCTGCTGGCACAGGTGGGCATCAAATCCAAATCCTCCAATAATCTGGCTAACACCATTCACACTACCCTGTTGATTTCCACACCCAAACCCACTCAACTGCACACCAAGTCTTAACTTCTTTTAGGGGCTTTTAACTCACATTGCAGACTTTCCTTAAATCTCTAAAAGGTCCACAAACTCCATACAGGGCTTTGGGATGCCCTGTATCTCCAGCTAAGTAGGCCCAAGCCAGGAACTAGTGGCAGCTGGTCTTTGTTAACAACATAGCCTCTCCCAGACACCTCTAAGCCTGGCACAGCAAGCTACTACTAACTGCAGATTGCTTAGTGGCTCCCATTAGGTGGCTCTAGAACCAACATACCTAGTGGCCTGCTTCAGACCAGAGCATAGCACCATCCAAACAAAAGAGCATATTTAGCAGGCCAGAGCCCTCTAAAGCAAATCCCGCTCCAGCGGGTCAGCTCCCACACGTTTGTCCACTGTAGTCATGGCCAATCCTCATAGCTAGTAAGCCTGAGGGTCAGTCTCACCTAATGATGTGCCAACAGCAGAAGGCTCAACTACAACAGGAGGGCACACAAAAGTCACATGAGGTACATTCCTGGAGAATCTAGCTCAGATAACAATGGACACGGTGCCACTAGGTTCCCACAGGACATCTACTACATAAGGTCATTCTGCCAAGACTTGGAGACATAGCACATCCACCTAATACATAAAAAGAAAAGGAGGCAGCCGAAATGAGGAGACAAAGAAACATGTCCAAATGAAAGAACAGGACAAATTCCAGAAAAGGAAATAAAAGCAACAATCTACCAGATGTTCAAAACACTGGTTACAAGGATGCTAAATGAACTTAGGGAAAGAATAAAGGAACTCAGTGAGTACTTACACAGAGAAATAGAAAAAAATAACAAAGAACTAGACAGAAATAAAGAATACAATAACTAAAATTAAGAATAAACTCAATAAATTAGATGGCAGGACCAAATCAGTGATCTGGAAGACAAGGTAGCTACTGGAAAACATCTAATTGAAACAGCAAAAAGAAAAAATAACTTTAAAACTGAGGATAATTTAAGGGAACTCAGGTACAACATCTAGTGCAACATTCACATCATAGAACCAGAAGAAGAGAGGGCAAGGTAATGAAAACCTACTTGAAAAATTAATGATTGAAAACTTTCTTCACCTGGCAAGAAAGACATGAGTCAGGGAAGCAGAGTCTCAAACAAGATGAACCCAAAGAATCTCACATGATACATCACAATTTAAATGCAAAAGGTTAAAGACAAAACCTTAAAAGTAACAAAAGAAAATCAGTGAGATACAAGGGAGCTCCCCTAAGACTGTCAACTGATTTTTCAACAGAAACTACGCAGGCATGAAACATTCAGTGATGAAAAGCAAGGAACTACAGCTTAGAAAATAAAGAGCTTCCCAGACCGCCCCCCCCCAAAAAGCTACAGGAGTTCATGACCACTAAATAAGTATTACAATAAATGTTAAAGAGACTGAAAATATGAATAGGAAAAGATAGGAAGGAAAAAGTATTTACTGACAAAAGCAAACACATGATGAAAGCAGTAGTTCCACCAACTATAAAGTTAATACAAAGGAGAAAAGGCAAAAGTAAGAATATATAATTATAAAAAATTAAGGGATACACCCCCCCACATACACACACACACGAAGTAAATAATAATGACAAAAACATAAATGGGGAGTAAAAATGGTAATAATTAAGGAATGTGTTAACTTAAGCAGACATTAATTTAAAAGACTGCTATAAATATAGGATGCTACATATGAAGCACACGGTACTCACAACCCAAAAGTCTACAAGAGATATACAAGTAAATAAAAGGAAACCAAACATGACACTACAGAAAATTATCAATACACAAGAAAATAGACAAAGAGTATATGAAAGAAATGGAGAACTGTGAAAATAATCAGAAAACAATGATTAAAATAGCAATAATTACATATCTATCAATAAATACTTTAAATGTAAATGGACTAAATACTCTAAAAGATTTAGGGTGGCTAAGAAATAGATAAGAAAACAGGATTTGTACATATCCTGGCTACAAGGTACCTATATCAGATTGATACACACACACACACACACACACTGAATGTAATCGGGTTGAAAAATATATTTCATGCAAATGCGAATGAAAAAAGTTGGCATAGCAATACTTATATCAGACAAAAACCAGACTTTAAAACAAAGGTTACTGACAAAAATAAAAAAATACAAATAACAACAAAATAGGTTATAAGAGATACAGAAGAACATTTCATCATGACAAAGATATCAATCCAACAATAGGATGTAACTTTTATAAACATTTATAAACCTAACATAGAAGCACTAAAATATATAAAATACCCCATTGACAGCAATGGATAATCTGGACAGAAAAATCAGTGAATAAGTAAACAGTGACCTTAAATGACTCATTAGACCAGATGGACTTAACTGATATTTTTAGAGCATTTTACTCCAAAACAGAAGAATACACAAGTTTCTCAAGTGTATATGGGACATTTTCTAGGATAGACCACATCTTAGGCCACAAAACAAGTCTCAATAAACTTAAGAAGACTGAAATCATTTCAAGCATCTTCTCCAATCACAAGGGTATGAACTAGAAATCAATTATAAGAAGAAAATGGAAAACACACAAACACATGGAGGCTAAAAACATGTTACTGAACAATGACTGAGTCAACGATGAGATCAAGAAAGAAATCAAAAGACATCTTGAGACAAATTAAAATGAAAATACAACGCAAAAATCTAAGACACAGCCAATGCAGTTCTAAGAGGGAAATGCATAGCAATACAGGCCTACCTCAAAAATGAAGAAAAATCTCAAATTAACAATCTAACTTTATACCTAAATGAACTAGAAAAAGAACGAAGCCCAAGTGAGTAGAAGAAATGAAGTAATAAACACAATGGAAACAAACAAAATAAAGTCTAAAAAAAAGAATAGTAAAGATCAGTGAAACCAAGAACTGATTCTTTGAAAAGATAATAATTGATTAACTTTTAGTAGACTCATGGGAAAAAAGAGAAGATCCAAATGAATAGAGCAGAAATGAAAGAAGTGACAACCGACACCCAGAATGACAATTATATGCCAACAAATTGGACAACCTGGAAGAAACGAAGAAAGTCTGAACAGACCAATAACTTCCAATGAAATCCAATCAGTAAACAAAAAATTTCCAGAAGAACCCAAAAATCTTGGACCAGATGTCTTCACAGGCAAATTTTACCAAACATTCAAAGAATTAATAGCTATCCTTCTTAAACTATTCCAAAAAGTTCAAGAAAGGGAAAGCTCCCAAGACTGTTTTATAAGGTCATCATTACCTTGATACCAAGACCAGACAGACATTTGAAAAACAGAAAATTATAGCTCAGGAGCCCTAATAAATACAGGTACAAAATAACAAAATATTGGCAAACAGAATTCAGCAATACTTTAAAAAAAACACACACACCAGGATCAAGTGGGATTTATTCCTGGGATGCCAGGTTGGTTCACTATCTGCAAATCAATTAACGTGATATACCACATTAACAAACTGAAAAATAAAAATCATATGGTCATATCAATAGATGCAGGAAAAGCGTCTGACACAATCTAACATACACTTATGATAAAAATAATCAAAGTAGCAACAGAAGGAACATATCTCAATATGATAAAGTCCATTTATGACAAACAAAAAGCTAACATCATACACAATGGGGAAAGGCTGAAAGCACTTTTGTTAAGATCAGGAACAAGACCAGGATTTCCCCTTTCACCACTTCTATTCAACACAGTGTTGGAAGTAGAGCTATAGCAATCAGACAAGAGATAAATGCAACCAAATTGGAAAAAAAGTAACTTATTATTTGCAGATGACATGAGACTATATATAGAAAACCCTAACAATTCCACCAAAAAAGTATTACAACTGATAAATTAATTTAGCACATTAGCAAGACACAAAGTTGATATTCAGAAATCAGCTTCATTTTTAAATACCAATGATGAATTAAAAGAAAAGAAAAATTTAAAAGTCCATTTACAATTGCATCAAGAAAATATCTGGGAATAAATTTAACCTGTACTCTGGAAATTATAAGTCATTGAAAAAGATACAATTAAAATGGAAGGATATACCAGGCTCAAAGGTAGGAAGAACTGACATTGTTAAAATGTCCATACTACTTAAAGCAATCTATAGATTCAATGCAATTCCTATCAAAATACCAATGGCATTTTTCACAGAACTAGAACAAATAAGCCTAAAATTTATATGGAACCACAAAAGACCCCGAACAATCAAGGCAACCTTGAGAAACAAGAACAAAGTTGGAGTTATTAACCTATCAGATATCAAACTATTACAAGGCTATAGTAATCAAAACAGCATGGTACTGGAATAATAAAAAAAAGTACACGAATGGAGAGCCTGGATATAAACCCATGACTATATAATCAATTAACTTATGACAAAGGAGACAAGAATATACAATGGGATAAAGATAATCTATTTATTTAATAGTGTTGGGAAAACTGGACAGATAAATGCAAAAAATGAAACAAGACCACCTTCTTAAACCATATACAAGAATAAACTCAAAATGGATTAAAAACTTACATGCAAGCCCTGAAACCATACAACTCCTATTAGAAAAAATAGGTAGTAAATTCTCTAACATTGCTCTTAGTAATAGTTTTTTAGATATGTCTCCTGGGCAAGGGGAACAAAAGAAAAATAAATAGGTCTATGTCAAATTAAAAAGTTTTTGCAAAGCAAAAGAAACCACCAACAAAACAAGAAGACAATCTACTGAGTGGGGGAAAATATTCGCCCATGATATATCTGATGAGGGGTTACTATCCAAAATGTATAAGGAACTCATATAACTTAACCACCCCCAAAATAAGCAATCTGATTAAAAAATGGGCAGAGGACCTGAACAGATATTTCCCCAAAAGGGCCACAGACTGCTGATAGGCATGAAAAGATGCTTGATGTTTGTAATCATCAGGGAAATGCAAATTGAAACTACAATGAAATCATCTCACACCTGTCAGAGTGGCCAACATCAATAAATCAGCAAACACCAAGTGTTGATGAGGATGTGGAGAAAAGGGAACCCTCTTGCAGTATTGGTGGGATTCCAAATTAGTGCATTTGCTATAGAAAACATTATGAAAGTTCCTCAAAAAATTAAAAATAGAACTACCATATGACCCAGTAATCTTACTTCTGGGTATTTATCTTGAGAAATGCAAATGACTAAATTGAAAAGATATATGTATCCCTATGTTCACCACAGGTTTACTATAGTCTATATATGGACGCAATCTAGATGTCCATCAATAAACAAATGAATAAACAAGTGGTACATGTATACAAGGAAATATTACTCAGCCCTTAGATCAAGAATGAAATCTTCCCATCTGTGACAACATGGATGGACCTAGAATATTATGCTAAATAAATCAGAATGAGAAAGACAAATACCATATGATTTCACTTACATATGTTATCTATTCGCCTTTATGTGGAATCTTAAACACAAAACAATTGAACAAACAATTGTTATAGAAAGTTATAGAAAGTATCACATTCACGTAAAATATAGCAGAGGAAATATAGTCGATAATGTTGTATGAACTATGTATGGTATCAGGTGGGTACTAGACTAATTGGAGTGATCACTTGGTACATATTTTGTATACTTTAAACTAATATTGTATGTCAATTGTAATTTTAAAAATGTCTTAGAAAAGCAGAGAAAAAAGGTAATTTTAAAGAAGTTCTGAATAATCTCATTCCGGACTTCTTAGTGAAGATTTAGAGGGGAAAGAGTATTAAAACAATAATTTTTATTTATTGTGGATTGAGATATGAATTCATGCTACTTAAAAATATAATTTTTCTCATTATGGATTTTCTTATTTTGTAATTTGTTCACTTGATACTTCTACCCTATTGCAATGATTACACTCACTTATGACCCTAAGATAGGAGACATAAAAAATTAAAGTTATATACAAAGGTAGCCTAAAAAGTCATGCTGTTAATACATGGTTAAAAAGCAAACTTAGATCGATTTGTTTTGAAACAACCTTCTTGGTCAGATATATGAAGAGAAGTTGCTGCCTGCCATACTAACCTTCAATGTGGCAGATAATATTCTTTTGTGAACTCAGGCACTGGCTATCAAAGGAGTCCTTTCTTTCTGTCTCTCATTTCCATTTCTATCAGAGCCTTACCTGGGATAGTATGCTGTGTAGTTCATGAAGAGCTGAGTGCCTGCCGGGTAGTATGCTGTGGAGGGCTGCAGTGCTCGTGGATTCAAAAGCACAGAGGGCTGATAAATGGCAGCTTCAGTAGGAATAACTGCTGCAGGAGCTGGAAATGTGTAGGAAGGAGGAGACAGGCCTAAATAAGCAAAAAGAGAAACTTTGAGACATTTGTAACAGCTAACATATATGTGCTAACACTAAACCCATGAAATCACTGTTGCATATATATATATTTTAAAGAAAGAAACCAGTTTTTTATACCACACCAAGCTACTACCTTTACAGTTAACATGTAGAAGTAATTTCAAATCTCACACTCCATAAACCTAATAATTGACTTTAGTATGAAATTTGGAAAAACCAGTATCAGGTGGACTTTCAGAAGTATTCTCAATAATTTCATGGTGTGATATTTTTTCCACTCCTGAGTACCAGTTAGGAAAAAAACATAGGACTGACATATAGTGTAGCTTCAAACTAAACTCTGGATTTTTTTGGAGAACTACACTGCTATTTCACTTATCTACCCTATAATACAGCATGAAATAAAAAATGGTTATGATGAAACACCTTTCACCAATACCAAGTATTTTATGCCAATGCATAGACGGTGCCAGAATAAACTGACCTAAAGGGAGTAGATTAACTCCATTATTACTGCCTTTGAAGATAATCTAAACTTTTAAAACTGTTAAAAAACAAAATCAAACCTGTGAAATAGCTCTGAAGAAATAAGCAGCACTAATCTTCCTGAAGAGTCAGCTGATAAAATGCGGACTCAGTTTAAACAGAAAATAGAATGAATTTTGTCTTCTGGTTATCCAACATCTTCCAGGCCTGGTAACTCATTTAAGTCAGACCAGTTGCTGGTCAGCAGCTTTAACATGTGAGAAGAAAACAACTATCTAGGCCATCTGTATCCAACAGAAGAAGTAACAGAGAAGTTGCCTGAATTTGGAGTTCCTAGCTTTGATTTGCACACCTAGAACATCCTAATTTACTTTGCAAACATAGCAGAGTCCCAAGAGGTACCTTTTCCACATGAAATTTCCACTGTATTCTGATGAGTTTCTACATGTTTATGGAGAGGAGGAAGGCAGTCAGCTGAATATGGAAACAAGGGTAAAGGCCCACATATTGACCTTATATTCACTTTTTGGGGTCCTTCATGCTCACCAAAAACTAAGCTACATTTTATTTTTATATTTTTAATTTTAATTTTTTTAGGCGAGGCAACCCTTGATTGACCTCATGGATTGCAAGGACCTCGTCAGCTTACAATCTCATATTTTTTTATTTTTTACACCTATAGCACTTGGTCTTCCTAGGTGGTCTCCCATCCAAGTTACTAACCAGGCACTCGACCCTGCTTAGCTTCCGAGATCAGACAGGATTGGGCTTGTTCAGGGTAGCATGGCCATAGACTGAGCTACATTTTAGATATCTAGCATGTAGATAAATTTTAAAATTATGATCCCTGGTCTAAAAGAGTCCTCAAAAGGGCAAAACAGGACAAATTGAGGTACCTGACTTATAGAGAAAATTATAAAGCCTGTGCTCATATCTTGCTTTCAAAACTATCAAGCAGTTCATTATACGACAGTGCCTCATACCAATAAAACAAACTATATAGTAGGTATAAGTCAGTTCTGACTTAGAGAAAAATAGAAATTTTGGTAACTAAACAGGCTGCTCAGATTTGGGTATTCCTCAAATGAAAGAATAGTTATTCTCATATTCCTAAAAGATAATATATAAATGTATACATTCATAGAGTAAAAAAATGGAGTTGACCTTGAAATGCTCAACTTTTGAAACGTAAAATTTCAATAAACAAAAGTTTAAAAATTTTAAAATAATAAGACTATAGCAGCATTTCTTTCCCAAATTCAATAAGAAACTCCTCAGTGGGTTATAACTAAATCACTATTTTAACTGCGTTAGTCCTTGAGAGTAGAAAAACATGCAATTTCTCTAAGTTTTTTGGTTGCTGTATAAATAGGCAATCACTTGAAGTGAGCTGACAGGAAAAAATCCAGGAGGAGACATAACATTTTCGTGCATAAATTGGAACTTTGATTTAAAAAAATCAGTAAACTCTTTCACTAAAATGGCAAAAGGCCAAATTTTAGTTAAAAGTTTTAAAATTAAAACTAAAGATGTAAAAAAATATTTTTATGTGAAAAATGCATTAAATTTAAAAAAAAAATTATTTTAGGGCTTATGAAGGGAAAAGGGAAGAAATGAAAGTGTTACGAAGAAAGTCTTTAATGACCAGTTTTCCAACAGGAAAAGAGAACAGGATATCACAGCAGAAGAATTTGGGTTACACATGAAGGAGAAATTCTCTTATCTCACAATGCTTGACAGATTATCACTAGAAGAAAACTTACTGACATTATCGGTGTTTTATGGAGAGAATACATACGTTAAGATTACTTTAAGATAACCACTTAAACCCAAACATAAATTTTCAAAATTTCATATTCATTAGTGATCAACTCTTAAATATTCACCAACAGCAAGCAGCAGATAAATGGAATATCAGCACTTAGAAATTCCAAGGGAAAAAAAGGATTAAGCCCCACCAAATACCAAATAGTCTATGAATACTTTATTAAATATATTTTTGGTATAGATCCCTCTTTACTAGAAAGTGACGTCCTAACATGCTCATTTTTTTTTGGAATCAAGGTCATAATCCAGTTTACTGTTTGTTATATTTAAACTGTATTCCAAGTGCTACATTCTGTAAACATATCCAACATACATCCTAACAAGGTTTGCCTTATTCGAAAGTGAAAACTGCATCAAAAAGATTCAGGTTTTAACATCATATCCCCACTGTTCTGTAGTCACTACCCAGAACTTGGTCAGACTAAAGGGCTTATTCCTCTCAAACAGGATTTCAGATGGCATGTACCCAGGTGCCAATTAGCAAGAGCATGGCTTGAAATTAAGCACTGATCCTGTGATGCACTAGAAACTTTGGCTAATTTACGCATTTATATGTTTTACTAACTTGCTCATTCCAGATATCCTGGCGAGCTAGAGAAATGCTCCCCAGCTTATCCCTTCCAAAAGATACTTAATACTCAAAAATTTAAAAATGCAAAATGGGCATCAAATCCGCCTTCTTAAAAAAAAAAAGTGTAATGTGTTACAGGAAAAAAATAATAATAATCTGGCCATACCAATTTTATCTTTAAATGCGTATTAAAATATTTACATTGCCAGATTGCCTCCCAGAGTCAGTGCTTATCTTGAGCACACTAAGCTTCAGAAATCAAGTGCTTATCACTGGAAAAGCAAGAATATAATTTGAAAGGAGGTGTTTGTAGCGTCTCTAATTATGGGTGTCCACAACCAAGGTCTTAAATGATTACCAGTACTACCGATTTCAGATGGGAAAACCTTATCTAACAACCTTGCCTGCCTCAGAAAGAACCAGGGAAACAGAAAGTTATGAAAGCAGCTTAAGCACCTACCAGCACATAGCGTAGAATAGCGCCAAGACCCAAGAAAAACTTACATGGTAACTTACATGGCGGTGGGGATAAGCCATTTCGATTTAAAGTGCCCCCCATTAACACAAAGTTCATCTCCTCAGCTGAACACTGAAAGACTTCAACATATCTGTCCTTCATGGTTTTTTTATGACACTTCTGTGCAGCCATAAATGCTCTGTCCGCAGACTTCATCTGGATAAAGGCATCTCCTGATGGGCGGCCCTGAGCGTGTGGGGGAAGAATAAAAACAAAAGGAGACTGTCTCCTTCAACAAGGAAATGGTTGCTTTCAAAACATACAAAGTGACAATCACCCATAGTAAAGACATTTTAGCCACAAAATCTGGGTGACAGTGTGATCTACTGAAATCTGCCTTGTATTTCATCACCTAATCACCAGAATGGCCCACAAAACCTTGAAGAAACAGTTTTGAGAGCTCATACAATAAAGTGATCCTTTTTGGTTTCTATTAATTAGAATCAGATTTACGAGATTTTGAAAAGGTCTCCTTGTGACTGTGGTTTCAAAGTATAATATTGTATATTGGGTTTTGCCCTTCTGAAAAATTCGATGAATTCTTATTCGATTGAGAAAAGCTACTAACAGAACCAGTATTAGAGCTTTACATATCCTCTACAGAAAACTGAGTAAACCAGTGTTCTCTTTTGGCAACATCCTTTCTCTTCTCCCTTTTCCTTGTAGCCAAGGTTGAAATGTGGCTTGGTGATAGGGAAGAGGGACAAGGAATTGGCAGTTGCAAAGCACAGTGAAGGCTGCTGAAACTGTATAATCAGCCTCATGTGGGAGCCCTTCTCTCACCTCCAGCCTTAAAGTTTGATAGACATTTCTTCTATTACTAAGAGCTTGCTAAAAATCCCCAACTGAAAACCCAGCTGGTATATTTCTGATGCACAAAACAAGAAAGCCTTAGCTTCATTTAGCATGGACATTTTATAGGGGAGGAAAAGACACAACCAGCTTATAAGACATTTTCCTTATGAATGCATTTTTAAAAAGTCTCTAAGAGACTATTTAGTACAAATTATTACCATGCAAGTTACCATTAAGAGTTACCATACCATGGAAATTAGGGATACCAGGGAAACCCAGTCCAAGATGGAAACCTAACTAACATCTTTAAGGCAGCTAAGAGCTTGTTCATCATTTAAGAAGTATTTCTCCCAAGTGAGATCACAATAGATCATGTGGGTCAAATCTGTCTACTGTTTGTTAATTAAAGAGTAATAATAGCCCCTTGATCATTAGAAATGGCGACTCAAAAAGAAACCAAATAAATCCCTGGCAATGCTAAATTGTGGGTAATTTTATTCAAAAGGACTCCCACCAGTGAGCATGTTGAGAGGGTAGCAATCAGATAAAAAGTTATATAGCTTAATATTGATGTAAGTTAGAATGAGCATGTGCTGGTGTGGAAAACCAAGCAGGGACTCAGGATGTTTTCTGATTGCTTGTATCTAGTGATATGCACTTTCTAGTGAAGACAGGATTATGGTTATGAATGTGACCAAATCTCCATGTGAAAAGAGAAAGTGGAATACTAGCAGTTTAGAAAAACATTAGTATTTCCAATACGAACCTATATTCAACCCATCAGTCATTAGAAATCATCTCATTTTCAAAAATACAACTTTGCTTTTAATAGTTACAAATTTTTAATTAGAACAATTTGCCTTATAGGGTTTTAGAATTCTGTCATGCTTATATACCACAAAATACTGGTAAATACCCCAGAAAAAAAAAAAGGTTAATTTTATTTAACTAAAAATCAAATGATACCAAGCCAGGAACTACTTTTAATATGCTCAGAATATATACCTGCACACTATAGAATTTGGTTAGATTTTGACAGAGGCGTCTATCAAACAATTCATTAAGAGATTTGAGTGCTTGTTCTGATCACATACTGTTCTAGGTGGTGCAGATACAAGTCCTTATTGAGTTTATACATTCGATAGAGTACAGTTTGTACTCTATTGAATGTAATTTGACATATATATGAAATAAAATAAGTCATTTCTAAATAGTCTACGGACACAAAATTCTCTTGAATACAGATAAGCACATTGATTTATATACTGTCTAGGACTGCTTTTACACTACGACAGCAGAGTTGCCTAGTTCAGGAGTTGCAACAGCAAAATGCTGTATTAGGCTGATAATGTACTATGATACTATTGATAATTTCATGGATACATGTGATGAAAGAATCAGAGTCAAATGTGAGTCACCATACCAATGATAGCATCCCTCTGGAGTTCACCTAAAGACCTCCTGCATTTATAGTTAAATCTTTCTTTCAAGACTCACTATCCAACTGATGAACACTTGTACTTTTTTACTGGAAGTCTTTGTTAAAATAAGCAAATCAGTTTTCCAGTAAGCAACTTTCTTACCTGATGATTCAATACCATGTGAACCCCATGAGTTCGAATATCTGTGGAAAACTCCCCCAGAAAGTCCAGGATGTCCTCAATTGTGGCCGCATAGGGCAGGCCTCGAAGGCGCACACAGTCTCTAACATTTGTGGGCGGCACAAATTGCTGAGGTAGTACTGGAATAATGGGAGGGGTTGGAAGTGGAATAAGAGGGGCCGAAGAGAATCGATTCAGCACCTGTACTCAAAGCAAAACAAGTGATTTAGAGCCTTGATACTCAAATGCAGTCCACAGACTAGCACTGGCATCACCAGGGAACCAGTTAGAAATGCATAACAGAGCTAGTAATTATAAATTTACATTTTAACAAGATCCCTAGGTGATTCATAAGCATATTAAAGTTTGAGAAACACTCGTGGAGAAAGGGATTCGTGCTTTTCAGCTAGAAAAGCATGATACCCACTTTTTTCAAATGCATGCTGAGATATACACAACATATGATGATACAATGTGTTTAGATTAAGGACTTGTCTACTGCACAAATGAATCACTATCTGCCTTGCAACATATTTAAACTCTGCCACTTTCACAAAAATCTGGAATTGCTAATTGTGGACTACCGTAGCAATCTACTTGATTTCATTTCACTAAGTATGATGTGCCCCTTAATATTGTCCTCACATTCAACCTTCAAACTAGAGGCATATAAAGAGATAACCCAGGAATTGAACAACAGGTAAAACAATGACTCTGGATTATATCAAAATATAATGCCATATTTATAATAATGTACAATGCAAAGCAAAAGATAGAATGACTGAATAAAGTAAAGTTTAAAAAAAGTAAATTAGTGACCATAAAAAAAAAAATCGCTTGGTTTTCATATGAACTTTAGACACTGGAAAGACAGAAGATCTTGACTGTATTTTTAATACACAGAATTTAGCTATCTTGAGAATAAGTGAGATCAGGTACATTTTGGAAAAAAACTGCTTCCAGATAAAACTCATATTACAAATTTCTTGCCTACTTTTGTCTTAGAATAAGTTTGGTTTAGAAAAATGTGTACTAGTTGATAATACCAAGAGGTCTTCATGCCAACATCATTGTGTGGCATTCTCAAGTTTTCTGAATAATTTATCATTGTAGCCTTTATCATTCCATAAACTGAAAATATAGAACAATCAATGAACTTCCCAAAATTTGCCCTAATTTCTTCATTCATACACTGTTCAGTTGCTATCTGAGTAAGAGATGACAAAAATCAAAGAATAAACATAGCCAAAGAATTTTATGACAAACAGCAAAATTTAAAAATTATACAAACAATCCAGACACAGCACAGATATTAGGAGAAAAACAAACAGAAAATAAATGTGGTTATAAACAAACTTGGGACAGGAAATGGTCTAGCACCTATAAGACCTGCCAAACAGGAGGTGAGCAAATAGTTACTTAATGAAATGATTAGTAATGAAAAGAAGCCAGTGCAGAGTCTATGACTACAACACTTATTAAATTTATCAGTAGGGATGGGGGGCTAGAAAGGAAGCTCACGCACACTCGAAACCACTCTATGGTACAGTCAGAGAGAGGCGGCATACTCTACACCCAAACTGATCAATATTAAGGAGCTGAGGCACTGTGGTAGGGTAGTCCATTTTATGCCATGGTTTCCATGAAACTTTTCTTCCAATTAAAAATCTAAAATAAAAAAAAATCTCATTTCCCCCTAAATTTGGGAGGGATGTATCATATTTTGAAGTCTCAAGCATGTTTAGCAAATTTTAGAGATTCAAAATTTATGATAATTTTCAACAAGGTATAGAACTGCTTAAATTATAAATATGTTCATAACATCAGTACATCAAAACACAGAACTTAGAATTTCACCATATTATTCTAGGTATAAAAATCAATTTGGTATCCTAGCAGGTGAAGGGTTCTATTTAATTTTAGACAATTATTTTAAGTCACAATGACCTTTGCAGAAGCTACACAAAATCATTTCATGAACTCACAGAAATAATAGTAAGAGTCAGTGTCCAAACTGCTTGCAAAAAAAAAAAGCCCAAAGGAATCATTAAAATGATTATGTTCTATTATGGGGCCAAAGTATAAGTTGAAAGAGCCATGTGAAGCAGTCTACACGATCTCAATTACCAAGGAAAAATTAAATGACCCTTTGGATGCTAAGTCCAGAAGAGAAGCCAACAGGCTTGAGACCCTACAAGTAGTTTCTTGCCTAGATTTTAGAGTGTTTTCAGGATAATCCTATTTGTGCCTCAAAAACAACTCTGAATCTGAAAGTAACAGGACAAAAGAGCACTAAGAGCACTTTATGCTGTCACCAGCAGTTTGGAATTTGGCAAGACAGTAAAATTAAAAACCTTAAAAGCTCACACCCTTATATTCAGTTCTAAAGAAATCAATCAGAAATTGAGTTTTATAAGCATGTTTACCTAGAAATTCCTTATAATAGAAAAAAAAAACAACCCCAATATACAATAATTTCTAAATAAATTATGTACTCCTCCATGAGACACAATATTAACTTAAAGATGAAATTTTTTGAACATAAGTAAACTTTCAGGATATGGAGTTTTGAAACAATACAAAAGTGTATCTATAGCAGCATTCCAGTTATATGGAAACACACGGTATTTTTTTCTATGTGTACACAAGATAACAGTGCCTATATTTGCTTACAAAATTAAGAATTTTTCATGCACTTATATGTCTATATTTTACAAGTTTTACTTTAAAAATGAAAAATGTAGGATTGTTTTCAGAAATAAATAGAAATAATGCAAAACCACCAACATGCTCTTAAAAACCAACCTGCTGAACTTCAGCTGCTGTGCTCCTGAAGAGTTCAATGTATCTTTTACCCAACAAATCCTTATGCTTCCTCAATGCGTTCTGTGCATACTCCTCACAAGCAAAGAGAACAAAAGCATCCCCTGTTGGCCTGCCGTCTGGGTAGGTAACGAAGAGGATGCCTTCCTTCCCCCCAGTGATGGGGCAATGCTGTCCAAAGAAGGCCACCACTTCATCAGCTGTAGCCGTGAATGGGAGCCCTCGCATGCGGACAATGACTTGATTTTCCTTGGAGAGAAATTGGGCTACCTCATTGGATGTACCTAGGGAACACAAATATCACAAAGTATGGGGAGAAATGGTTAAGACATCAACTTTACCAAATTTAAAATGGGAAAAATTCTTAGCAATGTCTTGCATTCATAATTAAGACCCGCACCCCCAACTGAATTCATAATAACATCCCAGGAATCAGAATCCTCTTCTCACAGATTTGAAACTTTCCCCCTATCATTTTCATAAAACACCTCTCAATTAGGAAGGCATCCAAGCAAGTAAATCATGGACCAACCACCATGTTCTCATGGAGAGGCAATTAATCATCATGGTAGTTAAGGGCACAGGCACTGGAGCTAGAATGCCTAGGTCCAGTCTTGTCTTTACCATTTACTAAGGTATGACTACAGTAAAATTTAACCTCTGAGCCTTAGTTTCCTCATATCTAAAATAAGGGTAAGACAACCTACCTCAAATTACGAGATAAGTTATTATGTATAAAGAAAGCACTTGAGTGATTTTGATATTTTCCTGATAAAGATTCAAACATACTCAAGTCTCTAGAGAAAATAGTATAATGAATATATTTGGCAGTTAGTCTCAACATTTATCAACATTCTGCCTATCACAAAGTATTTTTGTGCAGTACTGCCATGTAGTATTCAAAAGTACATTGTTCAAGCTCATACACTACTAACATTTCCCCTTCACCATACCACTCATGTACCATGAAATTCCAAGCATTAACTTTAACATTAATTAACTTTGCCATTTGCAATTTACACTGGTATTACATAAAACCTCAGGACCAAAGCAACTTCAAATATACTTTATCCCCAAAATGTCCCCTCACTTTCTTTGATTGAGTTATCCTACTTTTAGACATTTATTTTAATGACTGGCACATACAGAGATACAAAAATATTTACTGCAACATACTTAAGAGCAAAGAGTAGGAAATAAGCTCGAACTGCCCAACAAGGATGTTTAATACAAATCTATGGTACATATAATATTGCATAGCAATTAACATTTAAGAAAATTGAGTACATAGGAAGATATTCAAATATATTAAAAGGAGAAAGGAAGTTATTAAGCAACATGAACAGAAATTTACAAAGTAGTCACGTGTATAGAAGAAATCTGTTGGACAAATCACAGCTAATGGTTTTTTACGCAGAGGTTTTTAGGTTTTTTAAAATTTATTTTATTTTATTGTTTAACATTTTATTTTTATTTTATATTTTCCCTCTTTTTCCCCTTCCCCCTTATTTTTAGGTTTTAAAGTTATGAATCACTTAAGAATTAGATAAAAACTACCTTGTTTCTGATTCTTTCTGACCATGTTACTGCAAATGCTACTAATTCTAAAATAGTAGAAGCCAGAAGCTACTGTTTCCGGCCAGGGATGAATTCAGGAAGTTTAGAGAAAAACCAGAAGCAGAGATGCAACAATTCCAGATATTCTGATATGAATGTTTTGAAGTAGTTTTCAGAATAATTTGTTTTGAGAACTACTCTCTTTGTACATGACTTTATATGACCTTTTAACCTTTGTATTGTGGTATTTTTAATGGCTATTTAACTAAAGTTGGTTGACTCAGCCTTAGGGCAAGTGTTATGCACTACATTTACTGATACTATTGGACATTTCTTTCTATTAAAAAATATCAATTCCTACGCTTCATTGGGAAATAAAAACCATTAGTTACCCTATTTATTTACCCTTGGTATACAAGTAAAATTTTAGAGTCTTACTATAGGCACATTTTACAAAAGGCACTCACCACCAGCAATTTTAAGAAAATCTTCACCTGTTGCTTTGTAAACCTAAGAAAAGAAAGGGAAATTAAATATAGTTTCTGAGTTTTCTAATATTCACACTCAAAATTTCAAGGGTTTCAAGTTGTGAGGACGTACCTCAATGTACCGGGTTCCCATGTGATGTTTGTGCCTTTGCAGTGCTAGATCTCTGTGCTCCTCACTTACAAACCTAACCAGAGCTTCTCCATTCCTTCGACCCTGGGCATTCAGACAAAGTGCTGCACCTCCCCTTTGAAAAGGACAAAAGAGATAGCAGAAGTGGAAAAAAAATAAAGTCAGGAAAAAATTATAGAAAATCCATTATCCTTTTGAGATTGTAAAGTAAAATAGAGATTACAGAAAACCAACTTGGCAATATTGAGTCCTTTGAAGAATCTTGCAATATCTTGATCAGAAGACTGCCAAGGTAAACCTCGTGCCCTGACTACCGTGTTGTCATCAATAAGTTCCATCTTGCTGCTGTGGATCAAGCAAAACTTCAGGTTGCATTATTTAATGCCATGAGGTCTTGACCTATCAATCCCCAGTAAAGCCATTTGCCAGTTTACACATGAGGTATTTATTTGGAGTTCAGAAAGACTTGTAACACTGCCTGATTTACTCTATAACCTCAAAAAATATCTGGGCACAGTTCAAAGTTTTCTTTAGGTGGTTCACTGCAGAAAGACAACTGGATATGCAGACAGACCCAAAACAGCTAGCTCACCTAGCAAACAATCTATCAGCGGAGTTGCTGCTTGTTTGCTATCAACTCAAAAGGACACAGAATCAACTCATAGGAAGCAGAGGTCTCTCAATACCCTGATGGCCTATAAGTTCCTAGAACAAGAAAGGATAGGTTTAAATTCATTCTCAGAACTGGCCAGTCAGTATACCAGTGGGGTTTGACGGCAAAATTTAAGGTCCGCGTAAAGCTGGAATTAATTAATTCACATCAAGAATAAGTGCACACAGACACAAGTCTGCCATTAAAATATCTCCTCTATCAACAGGGGAGCCCTCAGAGTGCTTGTGGAAATGCTTGGGAGTGTCCACACCTTGATGAGTCATCTGCAAATCTCCTATGATCTATTTTGACACCTTCTGATGTTCTAATTCCTCCCATATTCATATTTTCAGTACTCCTAGGACATTTTCCTCATGAGTCATTTTCTCCACAACTATATAGACCTCAATTAAAATTTGTGGGCAAAGATATCAAAAGTTTCTGTTCATGTCACTCACCTGGCAACTTCATGCAATTCAATACAGTGATTTACAAACTTAAAAAAGTCTACCTGTGATCACAAACAGAGATACCACCATTTCATACTTGTCCCCAGTTATTTCCTTTGCTTTAAAGTATAAGCTGATAGAACATACTTAAAATTATCTCAGTAATGATCTTGTGAACTGCTATTAAAGCTTATGATTTTTCCTTTGGAAGTTTTCCAGTGAAAGGATAGACAGTTCAAAGAAGTTAAAATAAGAATCATAGACACGAACATGAGATTTACCTAAGGCCATAGTGACTAAAGATGCAAATATTTCATTAAATGTTAATCCCAACATCCAAGCATACTTTAAGATACAACCTCCTTATATAAGTGACCTAATATTAAAAACAGATAGCCAAAAGGTTTAGTAACATGACTAAAATATAAGGTAGGGTTAAACATCACAATGAATAAAAAGATAAATGTAATAGCACTCAAGTACTCACCAAGTACCACTTTCAAATTTGTAATTTACTCTCTCTGGATCCGAAAACCTGTGATCTAAAAATAACAACATACAAGTCATCATTTTAGCTCTTAGAGAGACAAACCTGTGGAAGTAAATTCAAAAGCCTAGGTGAGGGAAAAAGGTGGGATCAAATTCTAGGTCTGCATTGCTACAACAGTGATACTTACTATAAGGCTCTGAAATCATTGCTAGAATTATATTCCCCATATCTTCAATTTGAGAGGCTCCATACCGGGAGACGGAACTATTCTCAAAATTTAAATCTGGGAGATTAAGTCAAGGAAACATTTTGGGGAGGTAAAATGAGGTTGCTTCTAACCCCAAATTAAACTCACACAGAGCTTTGAAGCCAAGCAAATTAAAATTAAAATGCATCTAAACTGACAATTCTTTGAAATCTCAGAATGGCTGCTTCTCATCAGTCTGGACATCGCCCACACTTTCTGAAGTTTCCAACTGCTCTCAGGTAAAATGGCCACATCGATCCTGTCCTGAGTTACTATCAGTAATATTTCTGCTTAGTGAGTAGTAGCAAATACATGAATACTAACTTTTGTTTATTTTCAAACCAGGAAGTAAGTATACAACAAAGTTAATAGAATCCTTCATCCTATATATCGTTACAGTATGCACAAGGCAATGAACATGCTGATTTAAAGATGTAGTTACATCAGTCAAGACCATAAGGTATTGAATAATTTTTAGCCTAATGTTTGAAAAAGACACCTCAGATTACTGATGACACTATTTCTGTGATGCCATTTTCACTGAGAAGTTCACTCCTAAAAGATTTTTAGAGCCTAATAACACAGCCATCTTAAAGGGCAGTAAATGCTTGTCTTTAGAGAGTAAATTTTTAAGAAACAATTCAAGCACTCAGAGCCAACACTGGCCAATGTAGATCTTGATCAAGTGAATACACTGTTTGAGTAAGCCAGGAAGTATGGCTTTTAATAAATGCATGTGTGGCTCAAATTGGGTTTGAGGGTGAAACCCAGAAGATATTTCCATCAAGCTTTATAAATTTGCAATCTCTCTAAAATAAGCAGGTATCTTTGTCAAAATAGTTACCTTAGGAAACTAACCCTTACTAAAGTGTTTAATTTCTTTAAGTTTCAATGCTATAGTCACATTTTGTATTACATATAAATTTATATTAATAATGCATATAACAGATAATACTATGGGACTCTATCTTCTCTCAAGTTTAAAGTGAAAACAATTACCAACAGGCACTCGAAAAGATGCTCAACACTGCTCTTCATCAGGGAAATGGAAATTAAAACCACAATGAGATATCATATCACATCTGTCAGAATGGTTATTATCATCAAAAAGATAACAAGTATTGGCAAGGTTGTGAAGAAAAGGGAATGTAAACTGGTGAAGCCACTATGTAAAACAGTGTTGACAATTCTCAAAAGAAAAAAAAAAAAGAATAGAACTATCATATAATCCATTTATTCAACTTCTGGGTATTTATTTGAAGAATACAAAAATGCTAATTTGAAAAGACACATGCATTCCTATGTTCAGTGCAGCGATGCTATTAATAGTCAAGATATGGAAGCAACTTAGTTGTCCACTGATAGATAAAAGGATAAAGAAGATGTGGTACATATATACAAGGGATTACTACTCAGCCATAACAAAGAAGTAAATCTTGCCATTTGTGGACCTTGATAGTACTGTGCTAAGTGAAAAAAGTCAGACAAAGATAAATACCGTATGATTTTACCTATGTGGAATCTAAAACAAAAACAAAAACAAACTCATGCAGACAACAGACTGGTGGTTACCAGAGGGGGTTGGAGGAGAGTATGAAAGGGGTAAAGAGCGTCAATGGTCAATCGTATGGTGATGGATGGTAACTAGACTTACAGTGTTGAACACTATGTAGTATATACAAATAATGAATTATAATGTTGTAAACTGAAACAGATATAGTCTTGTATACAATTATATGACAATTTTAAAAACTAATTTAAAAAGTAAAATGAAGACAGCCATCTGGGTGGTGGTTGTTAGAATGTTTGTCTTATTTTATAATTTCCTGACTGATATTTTATAATAAGGACAAAAACCAAAAACACATTAAGAAAAAGTTTGTAGGTACTATTTTTACCTCAGATAAAAAGGATATATATAATACAATGTTAAAACAACTCAGAGCTCCCTCCCACCAAGAATTACAGCCAATCATCTGAAGACTCAATTAGATGAGTAGTATCCTTGCCCATTCTCAATCAAAAGCTCTCTCCTTTCATCCCCTAGCCTCCTCTTCCCTTCCTCTGGTAGAGACCTTGTATCACTTTCCTAAAATGCTAGACAAATTCACTTGTGTTGTCCCTACCCAGTTACATGTCTCTTCAGTTAAATATACTATATGTAGAAATGCAGCCATATGATCCTTGGTAAACTTACTCAATACTTAACCTCACTGAATTTCAGCTTATCTGTAAAGCTTAAACTGTGATCATCTTTACAGTCCCTGCTTTTTTGGGGGAAGGGGGGGGTCAGGTGTGTGTGTGGGGGGGTGGTGGTAAAGAGATAAACGAGATAAAGCAAGTCCAGGGTACAAAGCAAGCATTTAATAAGTGATGTCCTTCCCCTTCCTAGAACCTTCAGGTGACCAACTTTTATAACATAAAATAATCACACTTTGAAGGTCACATTTATGCCTAAAAATCTGAATTCACCAGATGTCTATTTCTATACTATTAGATAATCACGCTGAAATGGTAGATGATTTCTGCATTTTACACACACACACACACACACACACACACACACACACACACACAGGCTATCCTGCCCTTCGTATCATCTAGTGATGAAATAAATTTGCTGCCCACTAAGGGAAGAGAAAATCAATCCAGGAGATATTCAAGCAACAGAGCAATGACTACCTATTGGGGTCATTAAAATGGCCATCTGTGAAAGGCTGTACTATAACGTATTTATTAATTCAGTTCCACTTTCAAAGAATATGATGACAGAACAGAAAATCAGAGCCACAGGATGCCCTAAATTTTCTGGAGGTGAGGTGGGGACATTACAGAGCCCTAGAAAGCTAAGAAAGATTAGCTGTGACCAGCCACAGTTTATCATGCAAACTCTTGCCATGGAATAAGTGTCTGCAGCTCTACAATTCTAGTAATAATTTCGGCCTTGTCAGGAGTAAAGAGAATGGAGTAAACAGAAAAGTATCCAAGAAATGGAAACTAAGTCCACTGCATAAACTAGAGTTTCTCAATCTTGGTACTACTGGCATGTAAGGCAGATAATTCTTTATTGGGAGGGGCAGTTGCCTGTGTACTATACAGTTTTTAGTGCATGCTGGCTTCTATCCACACACAATAATGACTAAAAATGTCTCTGGACATTGACAAATGTCCCCGGGTGGGCGAAAACCATCCCAGGTTGAGAATCACTGGTGTAAGCGAACAGTTCCCTATAGCTCCAACTTTACCCCTTACTATCTATCACATTGTCAGAAAAAGCTTTCATGTAAGACCATTATTAAACAAAGATGTTGAAGGAAACTGGCCAAATACCGTCTATCTTCCCTTATTTTCACAATATCCCTGCCAACAGTAAAATCAAACTGATAAAAAAAACTAGAACTCAGAGAAGCACAGTAACTCACCCAGTCTTGCTCCTGGTAGGTAATGTAACTGAAATTATAATACAACTCTGATTTGACTGTGTGTACACAATTCCCTGCACCAAGAAGCTTTGCCTAATTTGTTTTGAGCAATACTTTATGAGAAGCTTTCTAAATGGATATTTAAGATCCAAGTGAAAGAGATAGATCAGAAGTAAAAATGGACAGTATCCTGTCTGTGCAGACAGAGATTTGTAGCTAAAGTATTATTTTACTGAATTCTACTTTTAAATTAAGAATATGTTCTAGATATTTGGCTACCTTGGTTCTGCATAACACGTCCCAACATGTTTCTCTTCAGGTCATTACACATTAAGAGGATCAGCAGTTCTAAGCTCTTAACAACTTTTAAAAGTCACCCAATCTCCTGCACGCCCAAACCACCCCCTTACAGATACATTTACATACTTACACTTACACAAACTCATCCACCCTCTCTTTGGAAAGTTTGTTCAA
Organism: Macroglossus sobrinus; assembly: GCA_004027375.1. Classification (NCBI taxonomy): domain Eukaryota; kingdom Metazoa; phylum Chordata; class Mammalia; order Chiroptera; family Pteropodidae; genus Macroglossus; species Macroglossus sobrinus. The sequence continues at coordinate 42,193 of PVKZ01002332.1, read as the reverse complement.
TTCATAATCCTTACCAGAATTTAACATGAATAAGAAATGAAAGAGAGTAAGAAAAAATTTCAGTACCAATTCTTTCCCTATCAATTTATAATTATATATTGAATTACCTGCTGCACGTCTGATCTTGAGAGAAGGAAAGATGAGTCTGTGCCTCCTGATTTATGGCTCACCATGCAACTTACTCATCCTACCCTTGAGGCAGGCATAACAGAACCAACAGGCTCAGCCAGCTTCACGAATGAGAAGTGCCATGAGGAAACACATGGGTAAAGCCAAACATGGTGGGAACAAAACTAACATTTCAGGCTACCAGTGAGCTAATTGCTACATTTATACAGAGTTTTGAGAAGTCCAGAGATGCCTATATCTGAATAAGAGGAGTATTTTCTTTAGTGCCATCTTTAGTGAAACAGATTTCAGGATCTAACCCTTGCTTTTAGTAGCTGAAGATGGAATTCAAAGAGAAATTTTACAAAGTTCAGCAAAAAAAATTCAAAAAAAGTTGTCTTCCCCCACTACTGAAAAATGGACACACTTGATGTCTGAATGCCCAATTTTCACCTGTAAATAATATGTTTTGGAAAAAATTTTTTAGTTTATAACTATTTAAGTGATAAATACACTGTGGAACGATTACACTTCAACTATATAATTTAAATAATACATTATAATTGCATCCTAATTCAAAACCCCAACTCAAAGTCATTTTTTCCTGCCATAGACCTCTCAGAAGTTTATTTCTTCCCCTTCTGCTGTTTACTTGTATTTAATAGTATAATACAACTGCCTATATTCTCAGACATATTACAACACCTTTGCTAATAAACAAAGGAATAACAAACAAAACATGGCAAGAGAAGATTTGAAATTAGTGTTCCAACTAAGAACTAAATTTCCTACAATTATGTAAATGAGGGAAGGGAAAAAGTGACAACTTACCCTTAAGTGAGTAGCATAATTTAAAAAATAGATTCTATAAATATAATCCGCTTTATTTTAAAGTGAGCTTTGAAAGAAGCAAATCAAGAATGTTCATGTAAAATAATATATTGAGCTAAGGCAACAAATTTTTTAAATAACAATAATAAATGCAGGGAAAATAATCTAAAACCACAGTTTCAACTGTTACTCAGAAGCTTTACTCTTTCCAAAAGGTATGAGATCCACCCTAACAAATATTTCTTCAGGATATATTATTGTAATGAAGCACCACATAAAAGAATGTCTAACAAAACTGTCAAGTCAATTATACCCTAGAAGAAATAAGATGGAAGTAAGGGCTAATGCAACAAAAGGGATGAAAATTTAACTTTAGAAAAACACATTTATATGGGATAAATTAGGGAAGAGAGACTCCATGATAATAAAACAAGTCTTCTAAAGCTTTCTAAAACAAAAAAGTTATCCTGGAATTCTCAACGAACATTTTAAAAGTAAATTACTTTATAATGAAAATAAACACCATAAAATTAACACATCTCTGAGTTCTGGCTAAGAATATGTTGTATTTCTAGTCACTTAACTTATTACAGACCACAAACCGGAGCATTTGCCGATTTGGCTCACATCATGTTGATGTGATGCCAAAGATAATTCCCCCCCCCCACCCCCAGCTAACAAAGTCAACTGCTAACCCAGCTTAACTGTACACTTGGTAATATTTAAAATCCCTTTCATACGCAGAAAGGTACCAAGGACGATTCAGCACTTCCTTCCACTTTTTAAGCAGGGCAATGAAGCTCTGCGTGATTTCAAAGGCACCATTCAAATAATCAGAACAAACAAGCACACAAGAGCAGAATGAACCACTCTTACACACAATATTTTACAAATGAAGAAGTGAAGTTAACCTTAAAGTTAACCTGTATCAATGCGTAGCTGGTGCTTTAAAATGTCTATATCTGGTATCACACAGTTTTAAAAGGTTTTAAGTGTAAAAGTTTAAATAGTTTTAAATCTATAAGGAAGCTCTCTTCAAAGTCCTTGGCAACTGGTTTTCTTCATCTGAGACAACCAACAACCTGGTGAGATTTGAAGAATCACAGCCAACTTTGGAAAGTGTGTGGCATGCCAGGCACTGGCTAAGTGGTTGCATATACTTGTCATTACTCCTTAACCACAAATAAATACATACATACATACATACATACATACATACATACATACATACACACACACACACACACACACCTCTGACTCTTGGATGGCAGGTAAGAGTGATTTAGTGTTTTTTTTTTTACTCTGATAATGGAAAGCTGCACGAGTAAAATGGCATTTGCTAATAACGCCCAACAGCACATACAGATGCAATACCCTACAACTGGATAGAAATTTTATAAAATTGACTTCTCTTTCCTATTATAAGGGAGATAAATAATCTATTTAAATGGCCAACCTCACCCTCAAATGTTCTTTATGCATTCTAGATTACCCCCTATTTAATAAGTAAGATTTTTGCATTGGACTCAGGATGAAATGCTAGTGCTTCTAACTAACTTAAAACAAAATCTGTAAGCCTCAGTTTCCCCAGCTATAAAAAGGAGGTGATACAGTCTCCATTGGGTTGTTGTGAGGATACTGATGGGATATTTATAAGCACTCAATTGATGATTCTCTTCTTTCATGTGCTCTCCTTATAATATCATACTTTATCAAAGATAAGTCCTTAGTAAAGGCTTGGCTGCGTGAACAGTGGAGGTCTTGATTAATGAGAATAAATCAGCTCACAAATAACAAAGCTAACAAAAAACAGGTCAAGAAACCAGGAGGCAGTAATACCGTTCAATGTGACGGGGGTACAATAGAGTTGCTCTTGTTCAAAAATGGGGAACTCATTTATACAAATAGTCCCATAATCAAAATGTCCTTTTGGCAGGAGACAACCAGTGTTAATTTCCACAGGGGATCTAAAATAAATTCTTCCTCAAAACAAACCAAATCCCTATCATCACATTCTCACCACCTTACCTCTTGATTAAGTAAAAAGCTTACAAAATGGTATCCACAGTTCACCGGTTAAATGAAGTCTTCTCTCTGGGTGGGACTACATAATTCAAAAAGCAGGTTAACACAACTGCCACTGGAATAACTCAGAGGCCCAACACCAGAAGCGGTTTTAGAACCAACACAATGACAAAAGAGGAAAGTACTAAAATAAGGATCAGAACTGCATTCAAGAAATTTCTGAAACCCTTTCTTTTATCAAAGTGGTTATACTTTTTTGTTTATGTAACACCTGATGGTTTACAAAACTCTCATTTGAGAATACCCAAGATAAAAGTGAGGCTTAGACAAGGAAGTGACTTTACCAGGAAAGCAAAGCTGCATATTCTCTTACTCTCTGCCTCCCCTGCTGGTTTACTTGGTGGAACAGGTAATGATGTCTCAGGAGCAAATGCTTCTCCATTTACTTGGCAAAACCACTGAGGATGTGTAATGACCATCTTTATGTTTCCAAATTTAGTGCCAATTCCACATTAGGAAGGAAATTTTTAGTGGTTTGATAGAAAGGACTCTGTAGAAATCCTTTGCAGATAAGGACAAGTTGATAGTCAAATTTTGTATAATGGCTTTTGACCTGAAGAATTGGTTCAGTAGCCTAGTCAAGAAGATAATTCCTCTGAAAGAGTCATAAAATAATTGATTACAGTAGCAAAGTAAAACAAAAACCACTGCTAGGAAAGCTTAATAACATTTCTTACCTGCTATGTGTGTGTGTGTGGGGGGAACGTTAATAAAAACACTCAAGATTAAAATCTACTTTTTGGTTGGAAATAAAGCTATAAATCTAAGACTCTTCCAATATAAGCAAACAAATTAGGTTATAATTAAGCTATTTTTTTAGAAATGTAAAATTCCCTAGTTTTTCAAGAACGCATTACTTAATGGCCACAAGGTGTGATATTCCTGAAAGGGAGCCCGACAGCTTTATTCACAATTTATCTGTCTACTGCAGTCACATATTTCTGTCATCTCCATGGCATTTGAAAAAGTACCACCAACAAATAGTTACAGAACTAGGATTAAAAGGAATGACAGAAAATATAATCAGCGTAGCATCCTACCATTCACCTAATCAGATGACACACTTTAAGAAGTTCTACTATACATTGTTGTGTGGATACTACAGACAGCACAGAACAAGTAAAAAGCTCAGACTATCATGCTAAAAATGTTTAATAATAACCCTAAATCTTATACATGTAAAACTCTTAAGAAGAAACCAGAGAGAAAAGAATGGATAAACTTTTAACAAGTTTTCCCTCAACTGTCAAAACATTGAAGAAACCAAAATACCTAAATATAAGAACCTCTATGTAGTTATGGAAATTTTTACTAGTATCTGATCTATCATCACCAGGGATTTTCTTTGCTAAAAGAAGAAAATGAATAGTCAGAGATAATTGTTAATATACCGCCTTTCCTATTCAAATTTTTTTCTAAATTAAGATAACTTATTACAGTTTCCCTCCACTATCTACTGATTTTTTAGAATTTTTGGTTCTCCATGTTGGACCAGTGAATAAAATGGTTTAGCATTTGCTATGGACTGAATTGTGTCCCTCCCAAAAACTCTGTTGAAGCTCAAACTCCCAAAGTGACTATACCTGGAAGACAGTATTTAGGAGGCAGTTAAGATTAACTGAGGTACAAGGAAGGGGTCTTAATCTGTTAGGCCAATGGCCTTATAGAGAAAGACATTTCCCACACCTGTCTCACACCCCTCCCCCTCTATGTGAGACACAGCAAGGAGGTAGCTATCTGAAAGCCAAGAAGAGGCCTCACCAGAAACTAACTGTGCTGGCATCCTCATCTTGGACTTCCCCAAATTGCTGAACTGTGAGAAAATAAATTCCTGTTGTTTGTCATCCAGTCTATAGTATTTGTTATGGCAGCCTGAACTAACTAATACAGCATTCAAAACAACAAAGCAAAGAGTAAGAATTTTTCTGCTGTCCCAACCTTTTAATGAAATTCTTATCAAAATTCCCTCAAAATGGCTTACTCCACCCTGGAGCTAAACCAGTAACTAATCAATAGCTAAAGCAGCTAAAACAAATTCCAGCAAACTGCTTCAAGTAAGAATATAAGTAAAATGGGTTTGACCTGCTTATAAGCGTTTAAGAAAATGTGCAAAACAGCCTTTTTCAATCAAGACAAGAAATCCTGAAATACAACAAAAACTAGGCTTTTACTCTAGACAAAGAATGAGAAAGTTTAAGAATAAACATCTATAACCCACAAGGTCCTGAAAACAACTTAACTTTGACTTTATGACAACTCTCACAGTGACTTTGGGTGTGTCATCTCTTTTATATTACTCAGTATTCCATCTGATATGTTAGTACATGACTGCTTACTAATTAGTACTTTAAAGACTTACTGGATGAATGATGGGTCATTCAAGACTACAAGACTTGTGATTATTTACTTTTATATATATAATGCATTACATACACTATCTTGATAATGAAAAAATTGGGGGTAAAATCCCAACCTAATTTTATCATCTCAAAAGATGGATTATAATCACCACAATCTTATATTTGACAATTCCAGGGAAGATTAAAAGGAGTGCCGAAGAGTAGCTGCTGTTTGTACAGACATATATCCACCACTTTAAAAAACTCTTATCCATTCAAAAGAAGCCAAAAGCAAGATAATCAAGAACAAGTGGCCTTGGAATCTGCATTAAAGAAAGCAGTCTTCACATTCTTCGATTCAACATCCAAAAAAACCCAAACCACTCCCACAATCTGATATTGAATGCTAGTCTAGATGTGTTTAACTCACATAGATCCATCTAACTAAATCGGTATTCAAACTCAGCAAATTTTAACTACTTTGAAAGATGCCTATAATTGTACTGTTAGTTTTTCATAGCACAGTAGGCAAATTTTGCACAGGCCAATTTCATCCATATACTGACAAAGTTAAAAATGTTTTGTTTCTTGAACTGGTATTTTTTTGTGGACCTTCCTTTTGAAATGATTCTTGGGTAATCACTTAAAGGATACACTCTGTCATTGCTGCAACATTCAGTTTATCAATATCAGGTGAGCCAGGACAACACTTCTTGAATTCTTTTCGAAGATCAAAAAAGGAATAGAAGCATTCAGGCAATAATACATTCTGAGGAAGGACAAGGTAAACACTATTAACTACATGAATTTAGTTCAATGTTTCCCTAATAATTAGGAACCTAAGAATTAAATGTCCGTATATTTTACCACAATTTAAAAAATGTTTTTAAAAAATAGAATGTACGAGTAATTTTGTTATAATATTACATCTTATGTATATGGCTCTTGGGGGGAAAATATCATCTTATTTTAAGGCATGAATTATGTTTGTGCTCCCTTATGTATTACAGTCAAAACACTTCTGAAGCTATGATAGATCTGGGCTGTTGTAGTTCGTATTTTCTGTTTGATAAAACTACACTTTTTCTAGCCATAATCATTATAGACTATCTGCATTTTCAGGCAGCAATATTAGCCTTCTCAATTTTCACACAGAGGCATATGTTTACAATGTATACCTAGACATATAATTCAGTTATAGAACGTAGTAGTTTTAAAAACTGGGTTCTAATAATGCATATCGATTAAGCTAGTGAATTCCTGATTACTTGAAAAGGATTAGTTTTGTGACAATTTATAGTCCTGACCAACATTAGTTTTCCTGACCATTATTCTGGCTATACTTCAGAACTCAAATTAGACTTAAAAAAAAAAAAAAGAAGAAAAGAAAAAGCTATCCAAATCTCAAAGGCAAAAGAGAAATGATTACCTGCTATTCTCAGCAACTAGCACCACTCTTAGGATTACTAAACAGAGCTCAACTGCCTGGGCAAATATTACACTATTGTTTCATTTTTTTCCCCTGGGGACTGGGAACCCTCATTGAACAACTTTCAAATCTTTTGTAAACCGAATGTAGATTTTTCTTAAAATTTCAAAATAGTTTGTGTTCACTTACTAGAAAATTCTACTCATTTCTACATTAGAAAGTCAAGGAAATAATTTAACACTTGTAATCCCTAACATCTGTGCAATAATGTATCTAAATTTTCTCTATCGGATTCTGTTAGATGTGACTTTCTCCTGCTATATTTGAAATAGGTATCACTGTATCATGGTCACGATTTTCAAAATAGTTACCAAGAGAATCATGAATCTTCATGATTACCTACAAAAATGCTGATTTAAAAGCTATTTATAATGGCAATAACCCATATATTCAACAATAAGATTGGCTTAAATAGTTATATCCATTAAAAAACACTAAATTTTATTTAGTGTTTACAGAAGATGTTGATGTTATATTAAATTATAAAGTAGGCTAAATTTTTTTTCTCTACAAAAATCTAAAAGAATATATTCAAATACGTTCATGTTAGAGAAAAACACTTAAATATATTGTTTTCTGTGTGGCAGGATTATTTTCTTCCATGTTTTATCATTTTCTCTAGTTTGCCTTGATGAATAGAATGCCTTTGATTATGTTACTAAATTGTTTTAGTTTATCAAAATCTGAATAGAAGTGACTCAGTCTCAATTTTTCTCTGGAGGTTTTCCCATATCCAAAGCAGCCCATCTAAAATAACAAAAGCATCTGTTTTCCTCCAGCCCAATAGGGAAAGGATTAAGTTTTATCCCTCCTCATATGGGGGCGGGGGAGGGAATCCTCACATATTTCTATTTCTGGATCAAGGATATAACAGTTGGTCTAACATTTAATTAATAAAAAATATTCCCCCTTTTAATCAAATAAATACTAAGTTTGCTATAAATGGAGTGATTTTCAAGATATAGAAACGAGTTTCTTCTTCAAACTTTTAAAATTACTATTATACATTTAACCTCTTCCTTTTCCCTACTGCAGTAAAAAGAAAGACAATCTGCACTGACAATTCACTTGTGGTTATCAACTGCCAGTCTAAAACTTTCATTGTAAGGCTTGCCTCATATAGTTTTCCTAAATATATTTTATTTCCATCTTTCAAGTTCAGTACCTATCACAATAAAAACTTAGAGCTCAAACTAATTAAGTTGATCAGATGAACTATATTAGCAATGATTGGCTATACTGGGTCAGCTGTCAATGCTCTCCATTTCCCCAAAGCCCTTCATTCTTCCCAGGGAGAGAAATCACATTATATAAACAGTAAGACTGTTTTCTTATCCACACTCTTTTCCATATCAGAAAGATAAGCAAAGGTAAAAGATGGGGCCAACTCCATTGTTTTGATTCAAAATTCCATCAGTTTTGAATATTTACTGTAAGTCAAAGTGTAGTATACTATAACGTTTCATTAGTTATATGGTTGTCTTTAGCAGTACAAAGCTTTTAAATGAAATTATTACAACTTAAAAGATTTAATTGAACTTTTCTTTGCTCCTTCCTTTCTCAGATAAAGCGTTTTCCACACAGATGGGAATATTAGTGTATTAAAATATAGTTCTCTCCTACTTGTAATGTACTTTGAAAAAGGGAGAAAGTCGAGCATTTTAAAGATCTGACAAATGCAAAAATTTTTAAGTCACCAAAAGGTATATATAAAATTACTGCAATCTCAAACATCTCTATGAAACTGTCATGAATCTGAATTGTGGTAAAATATACATAACACAATATTTAACAATTTAAGTGTACAGTTCAGTGGCATTTAGTACATTTACATTGTTATGAAACCATCACCTCCATCCCTTTGTCATCTTCTCAAACTGTAATTCTTTACCCATGAAATAATACTCACACACATCTATTTAAAATAAACAAACTTGGATAAATCTTTTTTTAAAAAAAGATTCCAGTCACCCCAAATTCCAATCGTTTTTTGAGAAGCCAGCAGCACTCTTACCTTCTTGGAAGCTTCAGGATGCAGGATTTGCCTGACATGAAGCTGCCCATCAGTACAGAGACAGAAAGAGGTTCCTACCCCAATATTTAGTTCATTGCTCACTGACTGGTTAAACTGAAAAGAACAAGACACAAGGATGCAATTGAAGCAAGATTTACAAACTCTGCAAGCTGACCCCAGTTGGTAGTAACCAGAGAAGACTGCGCTAACTGCTGTAAAAGGGGGACATCCGCGATGGGGGCGACATAATTAAGACTCGGTTTCCACAAACTGTCTAGCTTCCTTTAGAGAAACTTTCCAATCAACCGGCAGTTATGCAGTAAACATTTTTTTCTTCCTTCCGTCTGCCTGTACTCTCCTCTATCTTCTTTGCGAAATATCCACTTAAGACTTTTAAATAAGAGGTCTCGTTTCATCAGCATATTACCTTTAGATTACATCATTCCTTGGCGTTACTTTTTTTTTATAGTTGTATGTTCTAGGTTTAAGAAGCCAGCTGAGCGTGGGTAATGGGTATGGGAAGTCTGGAAACGTGTTTCTTGAAACACACCTCAGAAATGATCACTTTCCCATGTAATTCGCAACTCATGTGCTAGGAAGGGGCAGGCATGAGATGCACAGATGTTTAGCGCCGGGTGCTGGACTCGGATTCAGTACCAGTCAGCAGCCCCGAGGAACGGGTTTTTGGGTCACTTCAATTCCAACATGGGGATTCCACCGTTTTCACGGTGACCCAACGAGTAGCCTTGCATGTCCGAGCCTGCAAACCCACCCCGGAGCTAGGTGTAAGGCCACCAAAAAAGTAATAATGGAACCGGAACTGAGCCTTTGGAGTTCAGACTCCTGAAACCAAACAAGGGCCACCTCGAGCATCGGCGCAAGGCCCGCGCGTCTACACAACAGCGCCCTCTGCCCCAGGACTGAGCCGCAGACCCAAACCCCCGCAGAGGACAGTCGCGTCTGGCGCCTGGGCCAGGGGATAAGGGCGCTAGGATTCAAACTCCGCTCATCACACGATTAGTAAAACCCGGCGGATGCTCTGGCCCCGGACCTGACTCAGGAAGCAACTCGAAAACTGGAGAGATTTGCCCCAAGACCCCTTGGGAGACTAAGAGGATCAGCGACCTGCTCCCAAAAGGCAGGACCCAGGCCTCCAGGCTGAATGTCCACGCACGCGCCCCAGCGTCTCGCCACCCTGCACGGTGGACGCGCAGGGACAGCCGGACGAGGGCGTGAGCCGCGTAGGGCTGGGCGCGCCGCGAAGGACGCCTGGGCGGCTCGGCTGGGGTGGGCAGCAAGGCCCAGGGCTGTCACCTGTCGGAGGGCTTGGTCTAGCTGCGGCGCTGAGGACAGGCTTTCGGCGTCGATCTTAGTTTCTTCTTTACACTCTTCTGTCAGCTCCAACTGATCTGGCCTAACTAGGACTTCGTGCAACTGTCCCACCTCGGGAGAAAGAAACAGGAGTCAGTTTCCCCCTTCTCGAACTTAGGAGCCTTTTTCTTTCACCCCCTTCCTCCGCTGCCCTGCTGGCGCGTCGCGGCCCGCGCCTCGGGAGGGGTCTAGCCGCAGAATCAAAGCTCACTGGTCGCCAGCGGCTCCGGAAGCCGAGAGGTCGGCGCAGACCTGCCCCCGACCCCACCCCCACGAGAATCAGGTCGGAAAGGCTCTGAAAGCCGGCGGTAGGGGCCCCAGGGATTACACCCCCGCTCGGCCGGGCCTTCCCGACCGACAGAGAACCCGGCTCGGCGGCTCCCGGCCTCCCCACCTGAGCCGGATTTTGGGGCGCTGAAGTGGCTCCAAAGCGGCTGGCCAACAAATTACGTTTTACTTTGAATTCTCTAGGCCCTGGGTCCCGCCTCACAAGTGGGCAAACAAGAGCACTTGTTTACCGACCCCCCCCCCAAACTTCTACAACAAACTTATTGCCCTACCCTTATCATTTAGACAGAAACAGAGAGAAATACCTTCTTGTTGGCCAGATCCACGACTTTCCATAACAGCAGGATCAGCTCCTTCTCATCTGAGCCCAGCTTGGCCCCAGTGGCCCCAGCAGTGATTCCAAAAAGCACAACCAAGTAATCCGGAGACGCCGTCATGACGATAGGTGGGGAGGGGGAGAAGGGGGGTCGGGAGGCGGTGAGTAGGGGTGGAAGTGAGAACGAGAAAACCTGTGCTGAAACCTCTCCAAGAGAAAAAGAAAGAGCGCCCACCCCACCCCCCTCCTCCTCCTCCTCCTCCTCCTCCTCTTCGCTGCCGGTGCAAAAGGCGGTTACCAGCCACCTAAGCTCACACCTGGTCGGTGCTCCACACCCAGGACAGGAAGGGGGGGTGGGAAGGAGGGCGCAGGAGACCAGCCCTTTTTGTATCCAATTGCCCGTGCGTCTATGCAAAAAGCCTGGAGCAGGGCTGCACCCCCAGGAGGCGCGCGCAATGGCTGAAAGCTTTTCTGTTTTGGGATGTGGCTCTACCTGCCCGCCCCTTCCCCCCTCCCCCACGTGGTGCAGGTAAGAGACACCTGGCAGCGCCGGCCTATTGGCTCCTTCAAACCAAGACGTGGCAGCGGTGGGGGAGGAGGCCGCAGGGGAAAGGGAAGGTGGGAGTGTGAGACAATGGCTGGATGAATGGAGAGGGGCGGGAGAGAAGGGAGGAGGGAGAGACGCGCAGGGCAGGGAGGAGGCGGTTGCCACCCAGACGGTAACCTCGGCCAGACGGGAAAAGGGTGAGGGTTAAGGGGAGCGGGGGAGGGGTCACGCCCACGTTCTTGGAGGTAACCGAGAAGTGTGGGGGGCTTGCAGAAATGCTGTCTGTGGGGGATGAAGCCGGAGGTTCTAAAGGGTCAAGCGAAAAGGCTGGCGTGGGGATGCGAAAGGAGGCCAGAGGTGAGGCCAGGGGTGCGGAGCTGCTCAGGGCGCGGCGCCCGGAGAGGGCGAAGCGCAGAGGGAGGGACCGCGAACAGCAGCTGGGAGGTGGCGAGGGCAATTGCCAAGCACCGGAAAAGCAGCTCCCGAGCGCAACACACCTTTAAGGTGCAAACAGCAGGCCCTGCGTCCCCCTCGGACCGAATCCGGGGCACAAGGTCCTCCGAACCCCCCAGGCGCTGCCCTCCTCCGCGAGTGAAACTCCCACGCGTGGCATAGCTCGGCTCCCGGAGCTAGACTCCTGGCCACCAAGTTACGCTCCAAGAAGCAGTCGCCGAGCGCAAGGCAGGAGGAGGTTCCCCCGGAGGGAATTCAGGCGCAATAGACCCCACTCTCTTTTCTCTTAAACTGCTCCCTTAATTGCCAGGTCTTGTTTGGTCCTGGCTGCTAGTTCGAGACTGGAACCTCCTCCGGAGCAGGGGCCCACTTTCTTTGATTTGCCCTGAGCCCTAAATAAGATGCAGCTACTCCGCGTACCGAATGTTTTAGTAAATCAGGCCAGAACCGACACTTCCCCGCTCCGACCCCATGCCCTCTGCTCATACCTTTGCCTCCTGTACTTGCGTCGATTTGGCCAACTTCCCACTCTCCCTGCTCTAGCTAGGTCTGCCCAGAGGCTGTGTCCCTCTTTCCCCTAGCCACGTCAGATTCAGGGTGGTGGGTCCTGTGGACATTTTACAGAGAAAAGCGCTGGAGGTGAAGTTTCCACTAGTTTTATATCTCAAATTCGTCTATTCTTGGGAACAGTTTCGTCTAGGTGTTAGATTATCGGCTCCAGGTCTCCAGCCCTTCATATTCATGATGCGAAATCAGGCAACCGTACACCTAGCGTTACAGTAACCCTCTCCGGTTATAAGCCGGAGAACCTTTCAGGACGCATGTCAGGGGCAGCTGGCGATCGAGCTTCCCCGACGGAGAGGAGGCGTCGCTGGAGTGGCTGGGGGACTAAGGCTCGGGGCCCGGCAGTGTTTCGGGAGCCGGAGGCCCGCGCCACCACGTTTCCTAGCAGCAGGGGCCGTGGGTGGCGAAGCTGCCTCCAGCGGTGCAGGTAGCTTAGCGTCTTGGGAGAGCGCGGATGGAGGCCGGTCTCTGCCCGGAACAGGTAGCGCTGTAAGGGCCGGCGAGGGTGCTCCGTACCACCCACGTCTGCAGTTCGGGTTCCATCACAACATGCTCCCCGCTTCTGGACTGCAGGGTGCGGGGCTGGCAAGGGCCCCCAGAGTTCATCCCTGACTCGCACGACGGTCTCGCCCCTCCTGGTCCTGGTATCTCCAAGCCCCCTCCGAGGCCCGGCACTGGAGGCAAAACGAGGTGGCGGGGGGCGGGGACCTGGAAAAACCACCCAGATGGCATTGCAGTGGGCGAGGCCGCCCGGAGGAGCAGGTTCCCCTGAGCCATCTCCCCGCGGGGCTTTCTCGTCGTGCGGTTCTCAGGTGCTCTGCCCGCCTCGGCCGGGAGGGAGGTGCCGTCTCAGCTGGGGCGCGGGAGCCAGTACGTGGCCCTGGCGCGGCGCACCCAAACGCGTGCAGCGCAGCGGGGAGGTCGGACGCGGGGCGGCGACTGTGACCGAGAAAGTGGTTAGAGAGCGCAGGAAGTCCTGCCCAGGCTTTTGGTGTTCGGATTAATCATTTGTATGGCACATTTGGAGGAACTGAGAACTTTAACAGCGCGCTTGCCAGGGATTCCGTAGCATTATCCATATTAGAATTAAATCTCAGAGCTGCCCTTTTCACAGAGACTTGGCTTTCTTCCTGCTTAAGGAAGTCAGATCCTTGGTTTCTGACTTTTTTTAATTTAAATTTTAATTTGCCCAACTAAATTACAAGGACAAGGATTTTATTTTGTTCTGTTCTCGTATTCCCAGAGCTTGGAACAGAGCCTGACTTATACTAGGCACTCAACAAATATTTGTTGAATGATTTAATGACTAACACCCATTTTTGTAGCTTTGTCTCCTGAGCTAGGGCAGAGTTCATCACTGCGAAGGTGAGAATCTGAAAATGGGAGTCAACAGGTAATTTAAGTCTCAAGTGTTTAAAAAGAGTAGGTACTAATTCTTTGACAAACCTACTTTTATTATGGAAATTTAACTCTTGTAAAATGCAGGAATGCCAAGAAAAAAAATTATGTGGTACAATCAGGTTAGCTCTGAATACAAAAATGTTTTATCGTTTATTCCACCATATCTATAATTCTAATGTTGTAGGAGTAATCAGTATGAAGTGGCTGGGAGGAACCTTGGAAAGAAAGGCTCATTCCATCTATGGTCTTCACTGGAGACTACCCCTAAAACTCCCCAAACAAATGCGAATCTTTTCTTTTCAAGCAACAGAGACTCATATTGAGGGACAGGCTGCAAAAAAACTGACCTGTATTCTTGAGACTATATGAAAATCATAAAATACGAAGACTGAAGAACCATTCCAATTAAAGGAATTTATGGGACATGAAACTAAACATGGCAACGTGAACATGGATCCTGGACCAGACTTTTTCCTTTAAGGGACATTAAAGGAAGGGAAATTTGAATAAGATCTGAAGGTCTGTAGATTTAATAATAATATTGTGTGAGTGTTAATTTAGTGGTTTTTGTAATATTACTGTTGTTCTGCAGGAGAATGTCCTTTGTTTTAGGAAGTACCTGGTATTTAGGGATAAGGGAGAATCATGTCTATAACACTCAAATGATTCTGACAAGATATACATATTTATATACATAGAAGATAAAGCAAATGTGGTAAAGTGTTAATAATGGAGACTTTTGAGTGAAGGAATTCTTTATACTATTCTTTGCGATGTTTAAGTTTTGAAAAAGTATCAGATGACTTTTCGCTGCTACCACCATTCTGTAAGGTTGTCCTTAAATAACTTTCCTAGGCTACATTACTGCAAGCTCTTTAAAGCTTCATTGTGAATCTTTCCTGCACTTTAATTCTCTGTTACTCTCCTTGGACCCTTTTCTTCTTATCACTTTTAGAGAGCAGCTCTTAAACAAGACAGAATTCAAATGTGTCTGCTGTGACCTGACCCTTGACATCGTGGTAACTATGTCATATTCTTACTGCTTGCAATGCAGTTCCCCTTTTATGACTAGAGTAGCACCACTACACTTGCTGAGTCCAGTTTTGGTCGAGATCTTTGGATCTTTCTTGGAGTTCTCAGTTGCATGTATCTCATTGTTCTCTTGTACCTGTAAGAAAAGAGACTTCAGAAGTGTATTAAAGTGTGCAAATATTCTCAAATTAGTGGTGATGGTTGCACGAACATGTGAAATACTAAAAACCACGGAATTGTATACTTCAAAAGGGTAGACATTATGGTGTGTAAATTATATCCGTTTTTTAAAAAGCAAATCAAAGTAAAGCCTGTGTTGGAGGCTGCCACAGGCTGTTGATATTTCTTAGTTATTTGTATTAGGTACAGTTGTAAAGGTCACATTTCATACTCCCTGGACAAGTCCAACCTCTTGAAGTGGAGAGGTAGGGAGAAGTAATGGTCAAGATAACTCTATACATTATAGTTCTCTATGAATTAATCTATGCATTACTTACTTAAACAAATTACAGATCTGAACCTTTATTATAGCAATCATTACAGATAGTCTGTGTGGACAAAGTATGGGTTTATTAATTGGCCCTGCCATTTGCTATCTCATGGCCTTGGGTGTGTTCATTAGCCTCATAAGGACTCAGTTTCTCACCTGTAAAATGGGGGATGATGATAATGTACACTTCATAGGTTTTAAGGGGAGAAGAAATGTGCTAAGAAGTATCTACCTTAAAGAAAACAAACCTGAGAACCAGGACATTTACTAAAGAGGAATGTCCACCTAGGGAGGGGTCTCTTCAGATAACCACAAAAGCTGTTAACCCTCTGCCAGTTTAAAAACCTCATCAAGGCAGGCTGAAACATTTGAACAAGACTTATGACTTACTGGCCATGTGTTTTAGGGAAGTACACCATGAATCCAGACAAGATATGACATCTCCTTAGGGACCACAGGACGGATCCATTAGTCTGGGCATCCAAGGGAATGCCTCCCTCCTTTTCTTGGCCTTGTGCCCTTTGCTCAGGTGTACATCCCTGCCTCTTCTAAAAACTAGTCAGAGCGGGAAGCACAGCAGGAAACATTATCTTTTAAATTAAGGTGGGTTGACAAGTGGGTATTAAAAAAAGGTTTTAAGAACTTTTGTTTCTAATTCCCTAAGTTTCTCTGCATCCCCGTAGTATGCCTACTCATCCACCCAGTTGCCTGAAAACTGGCCAGTTTTGTTATTGTGGCAAAATGCAACCCAAAGACAAGCAAATCATTGTCACCTGTTTTATGTCTGAAGTAATTAGTGTGAAGTATTAATTAAGTATACTTGGCAGAAACTACCATTTGGAGCCGTTGAAGATAATTTTTATAATGGGCCTATATCTCCTTCATTTGCAGGTCAGTGAATTCTCACCTATAGATTTATAAGTGACTATAAAAATCTAAACAAAATGTCAGATCTGATGTATACATTCAGTCATTTATTTAACAAATAATTTATTTGCACCTTAGTATACATCAGGCAAGAAAAGTATTAGGCACTGGAAATACAATAAACACAAACACAGTCATGGTCCTTATTGAGTGGCGGACACAAATAATCACAAAAACAAATATATCACTACAAACTGGCATACGTGTTCTAAAGGTGCACAGTGCTGTGAGATTGCACAAACAAACATAAAAGCCACCAGGGAGACAGAGTTCAATGAGCAGTAGTATTTGAATTAAAATCCGCAGTAGAGATGAAATGAGCAAAGAGGTAGGAGCAAGTAAGGAAAAGGGAAAGAGCCTCACTGCAGTGGGTTGTGTACAGGCCTATAGTGGATGGCTGTGGCCAAGGAAATAACAGGAAAGAGCCCAAAGGTGAAGATAGTTGAGAAGGTGAGACCTCCAGAATCCCCCTAGACTTTCTTTGTGTCCAGTTGCTCACCAGGTCCTTTGGAGTTTTCCCCAGTGATGCCATTCTTGGATCACTCCCCACCATGTCTCATGTGACCCATCTGGCCCAGAACTACAGAATCTTGCCAATGGCTGCAACAGGCCTCCACTGTATGCACTAACCTTTAGCACAGATCCAGTGGTTTCTGGGAATACTGGATTTCACAGATCTTTAAACCAAAAAGGAGGGAAGAGCAACTGCCATAGATAGGATTTCAGTTTTTAATTTTGCTAAGGAGCATATTTCAAAACAAAACCAATTACCCATCATTTTATAAGAGAAAGGTTATTTTAACACTGGAAAGATAGACTAATCTCTGAATAAAGGACAATTTTTATATTACATGAATCAGCTTCATGAAAAATTTGCCATTTGTTATTTTTTTTTCTCTCATTCGGCTTCACACTGGAAAAAAAATCATACCAATATTTTGGAGCCATGGTCTTGATCCTTAGGGACCACAGGTTATCAACAAATTTGATGTACCTAAAACTCACTTATGTTTCTAAATTAATATTTATTTATTTAAATCAAAGTAATACATGTATATCATTTTATAAGTCTAATAGTTATAATAAAAAGCTGTAGTCACCTGTCTTTCCTCCCCCTGAACTCAGATTCTTGCTTCCTAGAGGCAGCTACTATCCATTTTCAGCTGTTTTTCTATTTTTATAGTTACCTCCTCATTTGTAAATAAAATGTACTTGCTAATATTAAACGCCTTTTTTTTTTTAAGTCTAAAAGCCTACTTTAATTTTGTTGGTCCCTTCTCAAATTCAGTTGGAGCTATGGAATGAAATGTGTACTCTATCTCATATGTCAAATCCATCTGTGTTGCTTCCTAGAGAGTGAAGCCCTCAGTGATTACTGCTGTAGACTATATACTTAAGATGCTGCCCCATATTATATATTTCAAGTGGCAATGACCTTAAAATTCTAGAGTCTCTGAATGGTCACTTTGCTTATGCCTGCTTTCATTACCATTGTTAAATTCTTCTCTTTCTGGGCACTCAAACACTCAGTGAAACTTACTCATGCTTCGAATTTGGGAAAGGAGTTCGGCAAGGGTGTTCATCAATTATGCTGGCCTTCAAGGGAAGAATTAACACTTATGAAATAAAAGAACTGCTTCCGGTAATAGGACATCCCTTTCTTTGTGTCCCTGCTTTAGCTAGTGGAGGAAATACCTGAATCCATTTTTTTAATCAGTCCATGTCTGCAAACAATATTTTGAATCAGAACATTCTGGAAGGCAGCACAAAAAGCCATTAGCACTTAGATTCCCTCTGAGAAGTGGGTTGTGGTGTTGATTGGAGAGAGGAGAAAAGTCTTTCTCTTTATATATATAAATAACAACAATAAAATAGCTTTACTTTTTGAATCAACACTATATACCAGGTATCAATCAAAACCCTCGCAAACATTATCTCAATTAATTCTCACAACAATCAGATGAGGTAAAAGTAGTGTTTTACCTCCACCCCAACCCCTGCTTTATAACTGGAAACGTCAGGTAAAGAATAACTTGTTGAAAATTAACTGGGTGGCACTGACAAAGCTGGGATTTATACCTGGTGAGTCACACTCCAGAGACTGTATTTAGCTACTATTGTATGTATACTGAACACGAACCACTGTTACACTTTAGAAACCTTATTAATAATAAGTGAAATAGGGCAGACTATCACAAAGTAACACCTATCTCCCTGTGAGAGCTTGGCTGCAACACATTCACAGGACCACCAATAAGCCACAAAAGTAAAGTTACAGTTAGCCGATTTAATAATAATGTCACACCTTAAATTTTATGAAATAACCTGCATTTTATACCTCAGCTTATTTATAAGGTAACCATGAATTATGAAGTATCCTTGAGACCCATTAAAGAAGTAACATTCTATAATAGTTGTAATTAGCATGGTAGTTAAAAGAAGCATTAAATATGTCATCAAAGCTTATTATTTTCATATTTGGAAGAGAGTTTAATAAATTTTGACCCATCTCCCTCTTTTCCACAAGAAGCCAAAGAAGTTAAGTGACTCCCTAAGCAAGGTGACATAGCTAATTAGCAGCAGGTCTGTACTCAAAGCTCAAGTCTCCCGGCTCCTAACCCAATGCTCTTTCTTTGTTGTGTCCATGACTACCCAGACAGTGTGCTCCCTCCGAGGATAGATAGACTTTCTAGATGGGACTTGGATGTGTCTGTGAAGGTGATGCTGGTTAAAATTTCTAAAGGTTTTGGCAGGGAAAAGATATCTTAGTTGAGAAGTCTTGTTCGTTGCAGTTTAATGGATGGAAAGTGGATTTGAGTGTCCCCACCTGATGCTGTTATACCTTGCTGTTCTGGAGTCTGATTCTGGAGCTACTGCCTGACACATTGAGAATTTAGAAGAGTTTTGGTGGAATGGCAGGAGGTAGGGGGCTGAAATTTGGACAAGCTATTTAAAAAAGAAAAACTCTCCAAATAAATTTTAATGGATGAATTCTTTTGATTTTGGTATTCTTTAGAAGATACAGATACATAGGACATGGTCTCTGCTATTGAGGAGCTTGAAGTCCAATGAGAGGCAAAACTCAAAGAGTTTGTCTGATGAGTATGGTGTGGAACCCTTAAAAACACGGCATCAGCCCAGAGCAATCATAAAAACGATGCTATCGTAGGTGGTCTGTATAGCAATGTTTTTCTGAATCTGAGTTGCCAATCTGGCTAAGCCATTTTTATCCTCACTTGGTTGTCCCCTCCAACTTGTATCTACTCGATCAGCTTTCCATCTGCTTATTGGACACTCAGACTTCAATTGCATTCTTCTCTCTGACTGACATCAGCTAGCAAAATTCCTCCTGTGGTTTGGTTGATGGCACTATTCTTTGGTATAATGCCCTCTACAGACCTTCCTACTTCCCCTACCTGCCCTCAAAACAATGGCAACAACTACATAGGAGGGGTAAGAGATTATATCTGGTGAGGGTCTGAATCAGGCATTCAGTGTACTGCCTTATCTATCTCCAGCCTGCCTTGCTATTTTTTTTCTTTTCCTTACTATTCTAAGCAGAGCTGGTCACTTGCTCTTCTAGCCTCCCACAACTGTCTATACTGCCTATCTTTTAGTATTTAAAGGATCTGTCAGCCCAGATGGCTACACTGGTGATTCTACCAAATATTTAAAGGCGACTCAACACTAATGAACTATTCCAAAAAATATAGGAGGAAGGAACACTTTCCCAACTCATTCTAAAAGGCTAGTATTACTTTGATACTAAAACCAGATGAAGACATCACAAGAAAACTACAGACCAACATTCCTAAGCAACCTTAATCCAGCAGCATATTAAATAGATTATATACTTTGATTAAGTGGAATTTATCCCAGGTATGCATGGTTGGTCCAATATATATATATATATATATATCATTGTAATATACCATATTAATAGCATAAAGAACAAGAACCACATGATCATCTAAATTAATATGGAAAAAGCATTTTGACAATTCAACATTCTTTTATGATAAAAATAACAAACCAGAAATAGAAGGGATCTTTCTCAACATGATAAAACATCTATGAAAAACCCACAGTTAATCTCATAATTATGAAAAACTAGACACGTTCTCCTTGAGTTTAGGAACAAGACAGGGATGTCTGCTTTTGCCATTTTTATTCAACAATATATTAGAAGTCTTTGCCAAAGAAATTAACTAAGAAAATAAAAGGCATCCAGATGGGAAAGAAAGAAATAAGACCATTCATGGATGACATGATATTATATGTAGAAAATCCTAAGATCCATTAAAAAAAATTAGAACTAAAAAAAATGATCAACAAGTTTGCAGAATACATTGTATTTCTATGCACTATGAATGAACAATCCAAAAAAAATTCCGTTTACAATCACACCACAAAGAATAAAATAATAATTTAACAAAAGAAGTATAAGATTAGTACATGGGAGGTGACAAAACAATGTTGAAAGAAATTAAAGATGACCTATGTAAATGGAAAGACATCCCATGTCCATGCATTGGAAGACTTAATATTGTTAAGATTCTTCAAATTGACCTATGGATGCAATCCCTATCAAAATCTCAGTGACTTTTTTTGCAGAAACTAATCTTGAAAAAGAAGAAAATAGTTTGAGTACTTTCATATCCTGATTTCAAACTTTACTACAAAGCTGTAGTAAAACAATGTGGTACTAGTATATGAATAGACATATAAATCAATAGAATAGAATTGAGAGTCAAAAAAGAAACTCTTAAATTTATAGTCAATTCATCATCTACAAGGGTGTCAAAACCATTCAATAGGGAAAGAGTAGTCTTTTAAAAAATGGTGCTGGGACAATGGGATGGCCATATGGGAAAGATTCTATTTATGAGAAATATGATTCTATTTATGAGAAATGTCCAAAATAGGCAAATCCTAGAGATAGAAAGTAGATTAGTGGTTGTCAGGGACTGGGAGGGAGAAAGGAATGGGGAATTTTTGCTAATGAACATAAGCGTTTCTTTTGAGGGGTAAGGTGAAATATTCTAAATTTAAATAGTGATATTGCTTTTGCAACTCTGATATAAAACCTACTGAACTGTACACTGTAACATGATGAATTTTATGGTTTATGAATTATGTCAATAAAGCTATTATATAAAAATCTATTATATAGCATTAAAATTATGTCTTATGTATTTCTCTTCCTACTAGAATCAGACTATGAACTCCCTTCATCCTTACACATTGTAAGTACTCAAATGAACACAGTAAATATTTTTGATCCAGTAACTAATTCATTGATATCTTTGAAAGAAGTTTAATACTTTGATAGGCAGTTGGCAGAAAAGATTGGTGGCTGAGCAGAGGTATGGAGAAGGAAAAGCACCAGGTCTGAGCAGTCAGTAATTCCTGTCTTGCTAGGAGGTGCAGGAAAGGAAGTAGTCCAGATGTGGGTAAGGGTGGTACTACCTACTCTTTGTTCCATTTTTAATTGTTAAATATTGTTAATTGATGATGTTTTGCTAACTAAAAATATTTTCAGACAAAATGCTCATCTAAGCTCTCTCTCCCCTATGCTTATCCCTAACTCTTTAGTTTAATCAAAAGCTACAAGGGAGGTTGCTCCATTCGAACAAACAGGAGGAAAGCGGTTTCATCTTTGGCTACCACAACCAGCTATGCCCACGCTGGAAATCCTGCTTTAAAAGCCTATGGTGATCAGCGTGCTTCATTCACACAACTACTCTGCCTCACTTTCACATAGTTCTAAAGCCAGAAGCACATCTACCTTTGCAGCTTCATTCCTTCATTCCTTCATTCAGCAAATATTTATCAAGGACTTACTTTTTGCCAGGTATGGTGCCAGGCACTATATGACAGCAAATAAGTAAACTATGTTCTCAATTTATGTTGTAGTATCCAATGTCGAGTTGAAGGATATCTATTGGACTATTAGTAGCAATGTTTAATAAAGAGCTTAAAAACCAGGCTTTAGTGAATGTGTGAGAATAGTATCTTGCATTTGAATATAATAGAACAATGCAGTATTCAAGGATTTCACACGCAATATTTCATTGGATACTCAAATCTGTTAAAAAGAAAAAGGATGGGGGTAAGTATTATCTTCATCTTGTAGGTGAGAGAAATGAGATTTGGGTAGGCGAAATGATTCCTTTAAGTTCACACAACCTATAAGCAGGTGTTACTTCTAATAGGTTGGTTTTTCCTATTCTGAGACTGGATTCTTAAGGGGCAACTGCCTCTGTCTGTTTGTAAATAATAAGGTAGCAAAGAACTGTTAGGTTTGTTCTTTTTAAATATTTAATAAACCATCACTGTGCTTATCAACTTTATAAACAGGCAGCTGTTAGGAAGCAAAGTAATGAACCCAGCAGATGGGGACATTGAGAAAATATGTTTCTGTGAGACATGTAAGTGCACAGTTAATGAGAAAACAGAAATAAAATCTTTAGATTGTTAGTCTCTAGTCAGGTGTGCAGTTTCCTACCCAAAGTTCTCTCCTGGAGAGCTTTCTCATTTACCTTAGCTATCATTTCAATTCAACAAATTCAATTCAACAAATGTTATGAAAGTGACAAAGTGCACTGAGAATAAAAAGAATGAGGTCCCACCCCAGCTTTTAGAGCCTCTAGTCTACATTGGAGGGCAAATAGTTAGAATTCGATGTGAATACATGCTATAAAGGGCAAGTGCTGTAATGATACGGAGAATTTCTTAACAAAGTTAAGAAAAAATTATATATAGGAAACCATTATTTATTCTTAAGTATAATTTTACATCTGAAATCTTTCAGAACAGCCAAGCTTTCCAGCTTCTTTAATTAAAGTAACATTTTTATTAAATACTTATATGTGCTGGACATTATGCTAACTGCTGTATAGGTAGTTATGTCTCATTTAATCCTCAACCCTATGATTTTTCTTCATTTTACAGATGAGTAATCTGACGCTCAAAGAGGTTAAGTGACCTGTTCCAAGTCTCACAGCTGCTAAGTGAATTTTACAAACTTCAGGTAATTCTAATGTGGTTCTCAAGACTTGTACACACGTTTCAGAATCACCAAGAGGACATGTGAAAACACAGTTGCCTGGGCTCCATCCCCAGATTCTGCATCTGAACTCTAAAATCTTTTAGAACTTCCAAGCTTTCCAGCTTCCTTGATGAAAATAACATTATGCTAACTGCTGTACAGGTAGTATATCTCATCTAATCCCCAGAACAACCCTGTGATTATTTTTCATTTTATAGATGAGGAATCTGAGGTTAAAAGAGGTTAAGTGACTTGTTCCAGGTCCCCACAGCTGCTAAATGGACAGAGCCAGTTGGGCTTCCATGCATATCCTCTTAATCAAGAACCTATAGGGCCTGGTTTTTCTCCAAATGCAGCTGTTCTTTGATCTTACTGAGATCTCAAAGACCTTGGTCTCCTTTTTCCCCTTCTTCTGGCCATCACCTTTCCTTCCATCACTGTCATCCAGCCATGCCAGACCACTCACAGTTACCCCTCTGATGACACCTCTTTTCCTTTGTACACATGGTTCCCACTGCCTAGATGAGTGAAATCAAAGAGCTACCAAACTCATTTTGAAATCTGGCAGAATGAAAGATGAAAAATAACCATTATAGTAGAGTGTATTTGAAAAGTTAATGTCACTTCTATAATGCTGAAAGAATTAAATTACAGAACTGGAAAATTCACAGTAGACTTTACACATGAAAAGATCTTACTGGTAGAATGTGGGGAAACATACTGTCTTCAAGTAAAGTTGTAAGGTGTACATAATTTGTTTCTGTATTATAGGACAAAGATACACATAGTTAATACTTCAGGATATTTCCATATATGACATTCTTAATGACAAAACAAAATTTCAAATATGCTTTTAATGCGATGTCTTAAATTCATACGTATATATATACATGAGTGTGTACATATACATGTATATATACATATATTCTCTTATATGAAACCTGTGTTTATAAAGCAAATCCAGATCACAATATTATCAGTTTTCTAAACAACAAAAATAAAAATATGATACCTATTAAGGATCTTATGCTCTATTGACTATGCTAGCTGGGCACCTTGTATAAGATACATATTAGATACTGTTAAGTCAGCATTTAGAGATCACCTCTTTACTCTTAAATGTTTATAATAGTACATTTTTAAAGAAACATGAAGAATTACATTTTCTATCTAAAGATTATAAAAAGAAACTATCTCGTAACTCAGTTCTGCCATATCTTAACATTTTGCCATATTTTATATAAAATTAGATATTTGAAAAATCATTGTCAATTTTTAAAGAATAGATTGGTTTATCAATTCTATTTTCTGTCTTTTATATAATTAATGACAAATAAATACTTTGGTTAGGGGCAAAAAATCTGAGAAACCACTAGCTTCGTTCATATAATAAAAGGAAAATTCAAAGTAGCAAAATCATAGAAAGGAAACAATGATATAACTCAAACATTTTTTTAATGACAAAAATGTTAATTTAAGCCACAAACTTATAAAATGTGCTAAATAAGTGGAAGAGGATAACTATAAAAGCGTCAGAGTACCAAACTCAAGGTAGCCAAAGAAACCATGATGCTCTATACACAGAAGAGAAAGAAACCAGTGCTTATCAAATGATTACTAGACCATCAACAAAAAGCCACCATTTTATGTACTATTGCTGGGAGGATAAGTAGTAGAACTTTTCTGGAGTAGAACTTATCTGGAGATATTTAGAAATATCAAGATTTTTGTGGCTACCGTTTGACCCAGCAGTTGTACTTTAGATATTTTTACCAAACAAGTGTTTAAATATGAATATTAAAAAAAGAAGCAAAGAGATTATTCACATTTTTTAAGAATAAAAAAT
Organism: Macroglossus sobrinus; assembly: GCA_004027375.1. NCBI lineage: Eukaryota > Metazoa > Chordata > Mammalia > Chiroptera > Pteropodidae > Macroglossus > Macroglossus sobrinus. The sequence continues at coordinate 17,041 of PVKZ01002332.1, read as the reverse complement.
TTAGAAACTATTCATATTTGATGAGGCATAAAAACAGTATAATTTCCAGTGTATTAACATAGTAATGGCCAAAATTTGTCAATAAAAGAAAAATACAGGTTACAAAAGATGTATAATCCAATTTAAAAAGAAAAAAAGACTGGGAGGCTGTAGATGAAATTTAACGGTACATCTCTTCAAGGGGTGAGATACGAAGACCTTTTTTACATAAAACATTCCTACTTGCTTTTTTTTTTACAGTGACTAAAATGGGAAAAATCAACAAAGATATTTTTGTTTTGGGAAAAATGGTCATTTGACTCAAAAGACCCTTAAAAGACTTTCCCAAACTCTCAAAAACTGTATAATCCTCATATTATATTATATTACATAATCCCCATGTGTATTTCATTACTTTTTTTTTAAGGTGGAACATGTTTTACAATTTTGCTTATTTTGTGATTAATGTTTTTCCACTTTTATTGAGGTATGATTGACAAATAGAAATTGTAAATATTTAAGATATACAATGTGATGTTTGATATGAATATACATTGTGAAAATACTACAATCAATCTAATTAGCATATCCATCACCTCACATGGTTACCATTGTGTGTATATGTGTGTGGTGAGAACACTTGATATCAACTCTCAGCAAATTTCAGGTATATAGTACATTATTATTAACTACAATCACTATGCTATATGTAAATTAGGTTTTCAGAACTTATAACTGAAAGTTTGTACCCTTTGATGAATATGATAATGTGGTTTTGATTCTAAAAACTTGACAAGAATAACCAGAAAGAACAAATTTTCAGGTTAACACTGTTTTTGAATGTGCAACTCTGCTGCACATAATCAATTTCTCTCCACCCTGTCTACATAGGCATCATGCAAGGCAAAGGGCCAGTACACTTAATGAGTAAAAATAAATCAGATCATTAACTCAACAGACTCTAAGGAAGCAGGAAGTAATATTCACCATTTGAAAACTTTACATACAAAATATGTAAAACTTTACATATACAATATGGCAAAACATTGGGATATGACAAGTGGGCTGAGGATGCACTGATGTTCATTACATCATCATACTTCTCAGTGTGCTTGAAAGATTTCATAATACAAAAGATTAGATGATTAAAAATGACATATACTATGGCCATGCCACCCTGAACACTCCCGATCTCATCTGACCTTAGAAGATAAGCAGGATCGGGCCTGGTTAGTATTTGGATGGGAGGCCATCAAGGAAGACCAAGTGCTGTTGGCGTAAAAAAATAAAAATAAATAAATAAAAATTACATATATACATATACATGTACACATTTTTAAAATTGTATTTTCAAACCTTTCTTCTCAGTAAGGAAAGCTTTTCTTAGACTATCCTCTTGCTAAAGCTTTTCTTCTTTTCTGCTATTCTAAGCCACCACCTTAAAAAAAAAAAGACTATCTTCCCCCTCTTCCATTCCTGGTTTCTCTTTCAGCCCAGCAATAATCTTCTACCTTTAGGTTCTCACATATTGCTGAAACTTATTCTGGCAAAGGTCACCAATGAGAAGTTGCTAAATCCCTTCTTACATGATATTTCGCATATTGCATCATTGCCTGTTTGGTTTCTCCTTCCACCTTTCTGGCCGGCCTTCTTGATGACCTTTGCAGATTTCTCACCCTCTGAACACCCATGTCTCTCCACTTTCTCTAGTTCACTGCCATGGCTCCACCTACACTTTATTTGTTGATAACTCCCCAATCTTGGTGAGAATTCAGTGCAGACCTCTCTTCCAATGCTAGTATCCTCTAGTTCAGAGGCTAGACTTCAATCCTAATTCTACCACACGCTGTAGGCAATTTATTAGCTTATCTATTCTTTATCTCATCTGGAAATAGGAGTACCTGTCTAAAAGAGTCAAGAAATAAGGTTTATAATGTACTTATCACAGTATCTATCATGTTTGGTCAGTAAATGTTAGCTTATTGACACCTCTATTCTGTTGTTCCAGATACATAAATTCCATATGTCCCAAACTGAACTCATTATTTTCTCTACCTGTAAACCCACTCATCTTTCACAACTTCCTTCTGGGCCATGCTGGTTAGAATCCTGCATCATGCTGGACTTTTCTCCTTCCCTGTCACCCCTCACATTCAGTGTATCACAATGCTCTGCAGATTCTTAGTCCTTAAAAATCTTGTGCCCAGCACTTCCTCTCTACCTCTGCTTCCTCTTGCCCTTCTCCCTACCAGTTGCTCATCTCAACTATTCCAATAACCTCTGAACTAGTATCACTGATTCTACAGTAGCCCTCTTAAATCTATTCCCCACTTCCCTCCAGAGACCTTGTTAAAACATTACTCTGTATCATCTTGTCTCTTCACCCTACAGTGCTTCTGAGTTAACAGAGAAACTGAGGGAAGGGGAGCACTCTACCCAGTGGTATAGTTTGGTGGCTTCTTGCTGAGCTCTCTTCACCTGAAAGGCAGTTTTATTAGTTCTACACAGTTCTATTTAATAGCAATTCAATTCTTTGTGTTTAACGGCACACTCTCCATCAGTCTCTTTGAAGCTGCAAATATTCCAAGGAGGATTAATAGGGTAAACTCATGATGCTTTGTTGTGCAGAGTTTGAGAAAGAAAGCCATTGTATACATGGGACTCCCAAATAAGGCTCTGTTGTGGAGGGCAGAAGATTTTGTCTAGTGATATGAAAAGAATGTTTCCTTTCTTGATTGGACTATCTGTTCTAAATATATTGAGTCTTAGGGCAAACATGGCTCTGTGGCTGCGTACTAGAATAGGTGTTGGATGCCCACTTGATGCCAGCTACCAGATCCTAGGCACTTTAACCACATCTTCCAGCAACTCTGAACCAACTCATTTAAGGAAACCCAGGCTTGGAACAATGTACTGCTTTTAAAAGCAAATGATTTGTGAATCATAACCATGATTTCTTGGTGTGGGGTTTTAAAACAAATACTCTTCTCTTTCAGTCTTCTCACTTTCTTCAGGCTAGTGGTTCTCAAACTGTGGTCCCCAGACCAGCAATATCAATGTCAACTTGGAAACTTGTTAGAAATGCAGATTTTCAGGCCACACCAACCCTTGGCCATGGATAGAGAGGGAAGGAGGGAAGGATGATGGATGAGAGACAGGGAGAAAAAAGAGGCCAAGGTCTGGAGATTTCAGTAAGATAGAACACAATTGCATTAGATGGAAAAGAAACGCTATAAGGTCTTGATTAAGAGGATCTACATGGAAGCCCAACTGGCTCTGTTCACTTAGCAGCTGTGAGCCCTGGACCAAGTCACTTAATCTCTCTGAACCACAGATTCCTCATCTATAAAATGAAAAATAATCACAGGGTTGTTCTGGGGATTAGATGAGATATACTACCTGTACAGCAGTTAGCATAATGTTATTTTCATTAAGGAAGCTGGAAAGCTTGGAAGTTCTAAAAGATTTTAGAGTTCAGATGCAGAATCTGGGGATGGAGCCCAGACAACTGTTTTCATGTGTCCTCTTGGTGTGCGCAAGTCTTGAGAACCGCATTGAACCGCATCTTGAGAATCACTTGAAGTTTGTAAAATTCCTATCGCAGACTGCACTGCAGACCTATTAAACCAGAATCTCTAGTGCTGGAGCCAGCCCAGGCCTTGGTGTTTTTAGAACTCTCTAGGTGATTCCAGTATGCAGCCAAGCTAGAGGGCCACTGCCTAGTTTCACAAATATAATTTAAGGGCTATCATTTTATTAAGCACTTACATGCCAAACATTGAGCTTCTGATCTACATTTACATATCTTCACAGTAACTCTAGGTCTTTAATATTATTCCTACTTTAAATAAATTAATATTGAGGTTTAAGATGAAGCCCACGGGCTACCTACAACAAAGTACTCCAGCATTATGGAGTTGTTTTATAGTGGAGACTGTGCTGGACTAGAGTTGCAGTCTCGTAACTTTACAGCAATGACCATACTAGGTTTTAGTGACAATCTGGTTATTTTTTTATTAGTATTTTTAAATTGCATATTAATTAAAATGTCATTGTAGAACAATGTAGCAAAAAGAAGAAAAATAAAAATCAAGAGAAAGACAGACTGGGGATAGAGGAGAGAAAGGCAGCTAAAATTAAGTGATAGATGAAGAGAAGGAAAATGGCAAAGAAAGACTGAGGCCTAGAATGGGTAAGCATCTTGTACCAGTCTTGTTGGTCAGAGGACCACACTCAGCTTCTGGTTGTCGCACAAATAGTTACTTAGAGAAAGTCACCATTCCCACAATCAAACCTAATTGCCCTACCTCACAGATATAAGGCTCTGTTACTGTTCCCTCCTTTTCCTACCCTAACACTGTCTTCCATATGTAGCTGAGCCCATAAAGTCAGAGAAAACTCAAGGTACATGTAGTATAATAGTTGGCTCAGAAAAATAAAAATCCTGCAATGCTCAGTATAAAATTTAGATATTGCTGGCTCTCAATGTATGGAACACTCTTGGAGTTTAATTATTCTGGAGAATCTATTTTTTGGTTTGATTAAATAATACCTTCTAGGGTCAAATTTGGATATACCCCATCTCTAACTCACTCAAAGGGCATTGAGTCAAACGGGGGATTTCAAGAACAAAGCCTTATCTTTTTCCACTACACTTTGTGAAGGTAAACAATAGACAGGCAGAAACCAAGAGCCATAGACACACCCTGATTCATTCATTTTTTAAATTGACATTTTTATTGAGATAATTATAGATTCATATGCAGTTGTAAGAACTTAAAACAGAGAAATACTGTGTACCTTTACCCAATTTCTTCCAATGGTAACATTTTATGGTACATATCATAACCAGGATGTTGACATTGATATAATTCATTATTTAGATTTTTTCTATTTTGTTTGTACTAATTTGTATGTGTATTTAGATCTACGTACTTTTTTCACCTGTGAAGAATGTATCCACCATAGTAGTGTAGATACTGAACAATGCCATCACCTCAAAGATCCCTTGGGTTGTTTTATTAGAACCATACTTACCTGCCTACTGCCCCACCTCCTTCCACTACACCTAACCTCTAGCAACCACTGTTGTGTTTCTAAAATTTTGTCATTTCAAAAATTTTACATAAATGGAATCAGTATGTAACCATCTTGGGTTGGCTTTTTACACTCTTTTTACAGCACAATGCCATGGAGAGTCATCCAAACTGTGGCATGTATCAATAGTTGGCTCTTCTTCATTTCTGAGTTCACTTACTTACTCTGTGATTGTGAAAAAGTGTTAGAAGTTTGTACTTTCTACCTGAAGGATGCTGGAACTTGTCAACGGTTTTAAGCCTCCATTTATTCATCTGCTTTTTTTTTTTAGTGGTGGGAAATTGATGAGAGCATCATTTCTCCCAGGTTTGATATAAAGATCAAATAAATTATGCACCGTAAACTGCAAAGTGTTATCTACATGTAAGATGGTATTACAATGGCCTCTATGAGGGAAGCTCTTATTTTAAATTTTGTTTTTCCTGCTTCTTCCAGAATATCAAATTACTTCCATTTTGGGATTTTCTTCCAGCCAGCTGAACTGAAAGAGTATAGGGATTTAGCTTTCAGACCTCCCTCAGGGAATGCTCACGAGAGCAAATATAGAGAGGTGTGTGTTTGGGGGGTGCGGGGGCGGGGAGAACGAGGGAGGGAGGGAGAGAGACAGAGACAGAAAGAGGGAGAGATGGAAAGAGAAGGAGGAATAGAGGGGAGAGGGAAAGCATGAAGCTTTAGGAGCTGTTTCAAGCATTCTCAAACCTGTCCTAATGACAGAGTACCTAAACATATGCGATTTGCATAACAATGTCAAATCGCTTTTAAAAAAACCCTCCACTATCAAGTACAAAAAGCAATTTCAATGGCAGGAAAAATTCCTCTGATTCTAAGTATACAGTATCAGATCTTCATCATGAGTACATATATCCATGAAAAAGAGTAAGATGTCTAAGTATGGTTACCTATTTTGTGGTCTACTAAAGTTCATCAGATGATAAGTGGTAGCAAGCTCTAGTTTTTTCCTCTGAAGAAAAAATTTAGGGGAGATTACTTAACATTTGAAAGGTCTACCTATTAACCTTTAAAAACAATTTTTTTTTTTTAACCAGGAGAAAGTTATTGATTGTTTTGGTGAGAATGTTCCTGTTCACCTCACCTCTACTCTTATCAGTTAAATCAGAATTACCCAAGAAACTTTTTAAAAATGTAGAGACCATTAGTAAAAATTACATTAAAAACTAATGACAATAAAAATAATAATGTACATATATATAGTAGTGCCCTCTTATCCATAGTTTCACTTTCCCAAGTTTTGGTTACCTGCAGTCAACTGCAGACTGAAAATATTAAAGGGAAAATTCCAGAAATGAACAACTCATAAGTTTTAAATTGCAGGCTGTTCTGAGTAGCATGATGAAATGTCATGCCCTCCCACTCCATCGTGCTCAGGTCATGAATCATCCCTTTGTCCAGTGCATGGTGCTGTTTGGGTTCCATGCCCCTTAGTCACTTAGTAGCCCTCTCAGTTATCAGATCAACTGTTGAAGTATCACAATGTTTGTGTTCAAGTAACCCTCATTTTTACAAAAATTATGGGATAAGATCCTTTAGCGATGAGATGCAGCACTAAAGTCACCCAGATGATCCCCAAAGGATTACAACCTCTTCAGCAAGACTTTGATGAGTTAAAAAAAAAAAAAAAAAAAACAACCAACTTACAATTACAAGGCTCTTCCAAAAGGTTTTGGCAAAAAAACTCCAACTACTGAGAATCCCCAACCATTGACATTGATCCAACCATCAAAGTTGTCCCAACCATCAACGTTGTCATGGCTGGATGATCCAGGATCAATGGAAGCCAATGATCCTCCTTCTGATGTATTGTCAGAAGGTTAATAGAAGCTTAACACTATGTCACAAAAACTATGTTATTCATCTCGCTTTATTTCATCATGTAGACAAGTTGTCTTCTCACATCATCACAAGAAGAGTGAGTACAGTGCAATAAGATATTTTGAAAGAGACAACATTCACATAACTTTTATTATAGTATATCATAGTTCTATTTTATTATTCATTATTATTGTTAATCTCTTACTATGCCTAATTCAATTAATCATAGGTATGTATGTATATATAGACAAAAAATAATGTATACAGGTTTTGGTACTATCTGGGGTTTCACTTATCCACCAGGGGTTCTTGAATGTATCTCCTGTGGATAAGGGGGACTATTTGTGTGTGTGTGTGTGTGTGTGTGTGTGTGTGTGTATTCCAATTTCCACACCTACTAATTCAGTAGATCTGGGAGAGGACCAGGAAACTTGTTTTTTTTTTTTTTTCTGTTTTTAAGTTGCTCAGTGATACTGGTATTCAGCCAAGTTGGGAACTTCTTTCTGAGATATGTCTTCAGTGCTCCCTGATGGACTTTTTCTGACATATCTAGGTATGCCTTTCTCCTGGAGGATCTGTTCTCACAAAAGTTTTTCTTTTTATCAAAACCTGGTTTTCAGTGGGTTTTTAACCTCCTCACTTCCTGAAACTACCCTTGTCAAGGTAATCATCACTTCTCTTTCTCAATTTGTTCAACAGCTCAGCAGCATTGGACATAGTGGCACACCCACTTGGCTTGAAATACTTCCAACTCTTCATTTCCACAAATTGGACAGTCTTACCTCTCAGATTTGTCCTTAGGCTCCTTTGCTGGCTCCATTGCCCTGCCTCCCTTCACTAGGACCCATACCTGGAGCTCTGACTGGATTCTTTTCGGCCAGGTCTATATGTTGTCCCTAGGTAGGCAGTTGGCTTTAAATACTATCGATATATTGATGGCATTTATAGTTCCACCCCTGACCTTTTAGAGCTGCCTACCTGTTATCTCTATTGGATATCTCACAGGGATCTCAAACTTAACATCTCCAAAATAGAACCCTTGACTCCCCCACCCCTACCACCACCAGCTGGTTCTATTGTCCTTCTCATTTCTTTTAAGAGCACCATCATTCTCTGGCTACTTCTCTAGTCCATGCCGCCATTGTCTCTCATGGAAACTATTACAGTTGCTCTCTAATTGGTCTCTCTGCTTCCATTCTTGCCTCCTTAGAATTGATGCTCCACTGAGCACTATTAAAAATGTAAATGAGGTCAGAGACCACTCTCCTAGTTAAAACTCTCTGATGACTTTTCATTTCACGTAGAAAAAAAAATCCAACCCCTTATTTTTGAGCTTCCAAAGCTAAACAAGATAGACCCGAACCCTTGTACTGCTGTTACCTCTGCCTGAAGGTCCTTCCTGTGGACCTTTGCATTGCAAACTTCTCGATTTTCAGGCCTTGACTCAAATATTATCCTTAAAGAAACTTTTCCTGAGCATCTTATCTAAAGATTATCCAAACCCATCCAGTCTATCTCTTTCTTGGTATCTGATTCATTTTCACTATAGCCCTTTGACTATCTGATGTATTTGCATATATTTATGTATTAGTTTGTTTGTTTATTGCTGGTCCAGGCTCACTAGAATACAGACTCTAGCTCTACAAAGCAAATACTCAATTAACATTTGTTTAATTGTGTCCATTCATTTGCAACATAGTGTAAATTACTGACAGGTACTCCAAGTATTACATTTTTCTTGAGCATTGCATTTCAACTGGGATCAAAGCTTTAGGATCAAGAAAAAGCAAGCTGGTGAAATTTCAGTCATCAGTTTACTGACTGAGAAGAATTTCTTTACCACTCCCCTGAAAAATCATACCTCTGTTTTTACAGGCCATCCCCATTTTCTGTCTGTACTTGCTACTGGATCCCCTCCAACTTTCCTGGGAGGTTCCCTTGGAAAACTGTCCTTCTCTAGTAGCCCCATCCCCCTATCCTCAATAAATAGATATCTAGGCATCCAGGCTTACAGATTCTTGTTTGCAGTAGCTACACCATTACCCTTGTCAGAGGCAGTGCCAGTTTCTGGAGGTCCATTGAGCCCTTCTCACCCTGCATTGCAGCAGTTTTCAGTAGCCTACTGCCACCTCAGCGTTATGCTTCTGGTTGTCCACACCCTCATTCCTGCCTACCAGCTCTGCTGAGCCCATGTTTCCTGTGCCTTTTCAGGCCTGCACCTTTTCTTGCTTTTTTACTGGCTAAATGCCTAATTCTGCCTCCAGCTTCTCCATTTCTGGAAACATTCCACCATCACTGGTGCTGCAATTCTGCCCCCTAGTAGCTGAAACTGAAACCATACTCCTTCTTTCCAAAGCAGTTTCCTTTATCATTGTCTTCCATTCCCAGAAGGACCCAAATGGTAGAGAACTGGTTTTTTCTGTCGCATGGAGAGGGCCAAGGTATTTCTGTATTCAAGTCACACTCTCTGTCTCTCCCCTTCAGGGTTATGTCCCCTTTATTTCCTGCCATGTCCCTTGTTCATGACAGGGGTGGCAGTTACTCCCAGGGCTAGACTGAGAATTTGGTACCCCTTTAAATTAACAGATAGTCTGTAAATGATCAATATTTATTTAGTGAGGGTGGAAACTAGTTTTCTATTAATAAAAATTACACTAAGGGATCTATAACATTTAATTTTATAAACCAGAAAACTTCTTGAGAATAATATTATTTTTGCCCTCTAGAGACAGCTACAATTTTGACTTCTATTTCCTCAGATTAGATTTGCCCGTTGTTGAACTTCATATAATGCAATCATACAATATGTACTTTTTGGGGGAGTGGGTGGATGTCTGGCTCTTTCACTATATTTTTATGATTTATCCATTTTATTTCATGTAATAGCTCTTTTTACTGCTAAATAGTATACTATTGTATGGCTATACCATAATTTATCTGTTCTCCTATTGATGGGCATTTAGACTGTTTCCAGATATTTTCAGGCTATAATGAAGAAAGCTACTATGAACATGTGTGTACAACTCTTTTCATGGATGCATGATTTAATTTCTCTGGGGAAGTTATTTAAAAGCAGTATAGCTAGGTCGTAGGGCATATAGTTAAGATTATTAGAAACTGCCAGTTTTCCAGGGTGGTTGTATCATTTTACATTTTGGGAGATATTAAAAACTGTTTAAAATTTAGATAATAAAATAACTCACCTTCTGTGACTAGCTTTACACTATGCTTAATTTGGTATGAAAATTTCATTGTTTGTGACCACCAGGCTCCAGGGAACTGTCAGCTGGAAGGTCTTGGGGATGGTGGTTTATCTTTTAGTTGTATCATACAAATTGTACGTTTAGGTCACAAAATTCATCACTCAAGATTGGTCAATTTTAGCAAGGCATGGCTTTTTCTCTAAAAAATGCTGTGTACTTTTGGTCAGTTTTATGGTGAGATCCCAAGTTAACTGGTATAATATTTCAAGTTTATTCTAGTGGTGTTTTTAGACTCCCTTATAGATCACTGTTTCAAAAAGTCAGGGCATATGAATGTGTGTGCTTCTCTTGCTGTTCTTTTTGTTTTGGAAGATGACAATGGAAACACCTTTATTGTGCCATCAAAAACCTAAATTTTGGTCTACGGCCATGCCACCCTGAACAAGCCCAATCCCGTCTGATCTCAGAAGCTAAGCAGTGTCAGACTTGGTTAGTACTTGGATGGGAGACCACCTAGGAAGACCAGGTGCTGTGGGCATAAAAAAAATAATAAGTAAGGGATTGTAAACTGACAAGGTCCTTGCAATCTGTGAAGTCAGCCAAGGGTTGCCTCACCTTAAAAAAAAAACAAAAACTAAATTTTGGGGGGAGTTATACACAAATATTTTTAAAAACATAAAACTAATATACAGCTTAATAAATTTTTATAAGGCAAATACCCTTGTAATCACCCTTCACGAAAGGAGATAGGACCTTACCAGCTATTCCAGAAGCCATTGCTATGTCCATCTCAAAGACAAATTCTTCACCACAAAGAAGAGCCACTGTCCTGACTTTTATGTTCATTTTTACCTTATTTTACTTGCAGTTTTATTATCTAACTGTGTATCCATGGCTTTATGTGTTTTATAAAATGTGTTATTTAGGTCTTCTAAATAATTTTTCTTATCACAATTTGTTTGTTGAAGATACTGGATCTGGATCATTTGTCCTGACAAGTTACCCAGAGTCCAGATTTTGTTGACTGCAATCTTATAAACATAGTATGTTTATCATTATACTCTGTTCTCTGTACTTCTTACAAATTGATAGTTGTATCTAGAGGCTTTATCTGATGCAGATTTGATTTGGGAGAGGAAACTTTTTTGTAGGTCGTGTTGTCTCCTTCATCAAAAAGCACATATTGTCCAGACAGCTCTCTTTGTTGACAGCAACCAGTGAGACTCAATTCATCAGGAGTTGCAAAATGATGATATTCCAGTTCTATCATCCCTTCTTCATGCATTGTTGAAATGCTTCTACAAAGAGAAACTTCCCTGTATCAGTTATTTGGCTACCCCATGGTATATTCATGGGAAATGCAAGATATATTCTTTAGTAAATAAATTTTTTATTTACCAATTTTCAAAATAAATTTAGTTTATAAGTATCCTCCCAAGATGACCAAATTTTTCTCTAATATTATTATGGAACATATGGACTTAAACATATTTTTATCTTTATTGATACTCAAACCATCCCATCTTTGGCCAATGGCAACCTCTTCAAATTAGCACCCAAATCCTTTTAACATGACTATCAATTTTTGATAGATTTTTTTTTTCTTTCCTCTGGTGTGACATAATTTTCTAGGCTCATTTTACATATTTCCAGCCTTAGTCTTAGAATCAGCTTTTTTTTTTTTTTAATCACCCAAGGAACTTTGTTTTTATTAGTGGGAAAGGCATTCCAAGACTGTATTTAGGTTTTAGAATTGTTAATTGTTATTGGGTTGGTTATTGTTTCTTCTCTCTCTCTCTCTCTCTCTCTCTCTTTCTCTCTCTCTCTCTCTCTCTCCCCCCCCGCTTCCACCCATCCCTCTTTCTGCCCATCTCTCTTTCCTTCCTTCCTTCCTTTCAATAAAATACTTCACAAGTCTTGCTGATACTTTCAATTCAGATTCAGAACTCTGAGATTTTTACATAACCTTCTATATTATATCTATACCTTATTTTTCTCATTACTAAAAATTCTGGTTCTCAAGAACACTGGAGATAATAGAATCAGAATACTACATAATTTCTCATTTGCTTTATTGCTTTTCTTTATTTTTTTAAAACTTAGATTTATTTAAGTATATTTGACATACAGTAAAATTCACCCTTTTTAAGTATGCAAACTGAAGAGTTTGGCAAATATATATAGCTATTTAGCCATCATCACAATCATGATACAAAACATTGCCAGCTCAGATTCAGTGTGAGAAGGGACTACACAAGGGCATGGATAGTGGGAAGCATGATTCATTGGGGTCAGCTTTGGAGACTTGCTACACACATATCAAGCTTCCATTGGGGCCCTCTTCTTTCCTTCTTATTCCATATGCTCTCACAGGCAATTCATCTATGTCCACTCCCTTAATTACTGGCTCATGATGGCTCTTATCTCCTGAGCTCTAGACCTGACTTGAAGACAGCTTCCTAAAGGTGCCACATTATCTTTTCCCAAATTTGCTTCTCCCCTGCATGCCTTATTTTAATTATTACCAATTACCCTATGATTTATCCTTCACCTTAGAATATACTATCTCTCCTTCACCACTCCCTCAGTTTCTGCAGCCAAGAGATTTCAAGTCTGTCAATTATCTTTTGAAATAGCACTTGACTCAGTCCTTTTCATGACAGTTTTTTTTTAGTTTGTGCCCTTGTTATCACTCATCTAAATAACCTTTTTATTTTTGTAGCCTCTTCCAGTTTAGTGGTTCTCTTTTCTCCATCACTGCCTTTCTTCTCACACTTTCTTCTTCCTATCTTTTATCTTCTTTCAGTCTATAGTCTGCAGTTATATTTCTAAAAATAAATCATGTCATATAATTCTGCTACCTAAAATTCTTAAACATTTTGTCACTGTTTATAGGGTAAAATCAAACATTTTGAATCTTATACAAGGTCTTTTTCACATTTTGAAATTTACTTTCAGTTCCCCCAAATAAGCCATGGTTTTTCCTTTTTGCATATGGATCTCTTTTCTTGTTATGTCCTTCATACTTTTCTATCCACAAATTCTTCTCTCTCCTGCCTTGATTTTCCCAGACAGTTTTAGGATTACTCTTCTTATGCTCTCATTATATTTTGTATATGACTTAATCATGTTTGTTTATAGAAGCCTCACTACTCCCCCCACCCCCATTCTGGAAAATATGCTTCTTCAGAATAAGAACCACATTTCTTTTTATTTGATTTATTTTTAATTTTTAAAATTAAGTTTATTGGGGTAACATTGGTTAATACAATTATATAATTTTCAAGTGTACATTATAATTTGACATCTGTATATGCTATTGTGTATTTACCACCCAAAGTTCAGTTTCCTTCAGCTACCAAACTACATCTTTTTTAGTTGTATATTCTTATCGTTAACATGGAGACTGGCTGTATCAGTTAGATTTCTTCTGCTATTAACAGTGGAAGCCTGGCTATGATTAACCTAAACCAATGGGAATCTGCAGGAGGAATATCAGCTTATAGAATCAGTTGGAAGAATGGAGAGGTAGATTTGGAAGTAGGCAGGGTCCAGGGCTGTTATTGAGAGACAAGAAACAGAAATGGAAAGAACAGTTTTGTATATGGAGCAAACAGGATGAATTTTTATTATTTTTTGTCTCTTTAGCTGAGCAAAATTCAAGAAAGGTATATCCAACTGTCCTAGCTATACCCATCCCTAGCCATGAGAGCAAGGCTCCTGATAAAGTCCCATATAACTTGCCAATGGAGATAAGGTAATTTTTTTAAAAGATAGAATTTCAGTTTGTTATATAATTATAAAGGTAGCCATTGGAGAAATACAGAAATTATAAAATGTCTAGGTCATAAAAAGAAAAAACAGGCCCAAAACAAAGAAGATAGTAAAATATTTAAAAATTTCCAACATTAAAAAGAGAAAGCAAAAAAACTAACACAACTCAGAAGACATTGCCATGTTAATAAATACAAACTCACCTATTTTAAAAAAGAATTCTCAAACTGGAACACAAAACAAAACCCATCTATCTACATGCTACATTTAAAAAACTTATAATAAAGAGACTCAGAAAGGTTAAACATAAAAGATAAAAATATAAAGGCAAGTAATGCAATAAAAAATAAATCATGGCCAAGAAATTAATAGCAAATTAGGTCATATTTAGGGGGAAAAAATCTAGTTTAAAAGATAAGAAATAGAATCTATAAAGAAAACTTAAGTGTAGTGATAAACCAAATAACACAACACCAAAATACATAAGTAAAAGCTACAGATAATACAAGGAGAGAGAACCAGAAACAGAACAGAATTAATTCACCATTCTTCACCTATGGTAAATCAAACAATCTTTTTTAGTAGACAAAGGTAGAATAATCTGAGCAACAAAAGAAAATAGTATAGAATTATAACCCCAAGTATAAAATAAATATCCACGAGTCTACCTTGATAAAATAAATAAATATATATTTTTTCTTCTTAAAGGAGTCCCTTTATCATTTCTTGTAATACTGGTTTGGTGGTGATGAACTCCTTTAGCTTTTCCTTGTCTGAGAAACTCTTTATCTCTCTTTTGATTCTAAATAATAGCCTTGCTGGGTAGAGTAATCTTGGTTGTTGTAGGTCCTTGCTTTCCATCACTTTGAATATTTTGTGTCAATCCCTTCTAGCCTGCAAACTATCTGTTGAGAAATTGGCTGACAGAAATGAAGTAATTTCTTGAAAAGAATAAGCTGGTATTGAGAAGGGAAAACGAATACCTGGTAGTTAAAAAGACAATAAACATTCATTGTACTAGCACACAGGAAGCACTCATATTTTAATGTGAATCAATGAACGAATAATTAAACTTTTTATTTCCTGCTGTACTAAATTGCAACCATTTACTCGATGCCTTAAATAAACTACTTCCCTGGGTGACACCTCCATTTGGATGGTCCTTTCTCCACTTTTATGCCTGGGAACATGTTTGTCATCTAAGAGTCACCTTAAATGAAACAATCTATTGGAAACTTTCCATGTCCCTTCCTCATCTCGTGCTCTTAGTCTACTCTGCGTTCCTCTGTCACACTGCCTCATTGGTTACGTTCCCTGTGCATAGATACTCCCAGAGTTGATTCTTGCTGCTTGTAGCAAAAGCATTCTTACTGATACACCAAGACAGACACATCTCCTGTTCTCCTATACCTTACATTCTAGAAAGGAGACCTATGTAATATCAAAACTCAACTTCCAGTGTTCTGGATTTGGACACTAAACTCCCATTTTTGCCAATTTGTCCATTTATTGGAAATCTCGTGCTGAGTTCCTAAAACTAAGTAATAAACTATAAAACCATGATATTGTAAATTGTGGCCCATCTGCTTATATATATCAGCAAATACTTAACTATGAGAAATTTGTGAAAGGATAAAACCTACTTTCCAAAGAGTTTTTATTCCTGTCCTCAGGAATTTACATGTTGATTCTGTCGGGAGAGATAAGCATTTAAATAATTAATTATAACAGAAGAAAAAACATATATACACAAACACAGGCTACTAGTTCTTGTGAAATATTAAAAAAATAATAATTTCTCTACAGAACAATAATTATGCTTTACCTCATTTCCGTTCCTCACAATGTCTGCCAGAGTGGTCATAAAAGAGGCTCAATAAACAATTTGATTGATTCTCTGATATAGAGAAATTGGTTTAATGGTATTTTTAAAAGCCTCAGCAGAGATTAATAAAGAGATTAGCTGTAAATAAATATGTTCTTGAAGTGTCATTTAATAAAGAGGAGATCATTTCAGCCTGAAATTCCTGCTTATGCCTTATGTATCATTTTAAGTATAAAGAAAAATTTCCAATGCTGACTCAGAAGAAAATTTTGTCTTACTAAATCACCTACAATATATGTCCCTGAGCACACCTGGTTTCCCTCGAAGGTCTCATGCCTAGAAATGAAATTAGTTTGGGAGAATAGCATAATAGGTCAGAGTGCCATTTAGAATTTTTCTTTTTCATTTAGATTTTTTTATATATAACAAATATTTCAAAAGAATTTTAATAATTTCAGAAAGAATATTTTTCACGTTTTTAATTTTAAGATTTTAAAAAAATGCTTCAGACCATTAAGTTTAAGTGTGAAATAAAGGAAATGAGTCATAGAAATGGGAGTTAATTTTTGCAACAAAAAATCTTACATACACTTTAAATTTTTTTTATTAGAGGCTTAGAAGTTAATTCTTACAGTTAAATAGAACACTTCTTTAAAAATTGAACAATTCTAGCAAAAATTAGGAAATGAAAGTGTTTTTTAAAAAAATCTTTTAAACTGTAAAGTATGTTTTGATTTGCAAAATACTTTTGTGGGACAGAATGGCTTATGAGATCCAAGTTTGGTAATTACCTGATTGCATACACCCAGACATCTATTTTCGAAAACTAGTGAAAGGAGTTTCATTGAAGATGCCTGAATAATTTTGTGATTATGTAATGCCCAGGTTAATTTCAGAAATCATTTAAAGCAGGATGGGGATTTTCAAAGTAATCAAAAAAGATCAAGATGTAAGAATCATGTCTAGATATGTTTTCTAATATTCAAATCAGAAGCTTTGACTTTTACCCTCTCCTCTTTCCAAGCTGCCAAACTGGCTTTTCTGGAAGCGGCTTGATCCGGATGAGTGGCAGTTTGGTGATATGTCTGGTTTAGTAAATCTGTTTTGAATTTTCAGTCTCTTGCTCCCTCCCCTAAATCTTTAATTTTTCTTTTTTCTTCTTTTATCTCTTTTTGTGTCTTTGTGGCTTTGCCTGGTTTCCTCTGTGTTTGCCCTGTCAGGAATTTCCCTCAGAACTCTTCCTGTCCTCTTTTGTCATGCTTTTCCATGGCCGTCTAGTTCAACACCCATTTTCTTACACAAAGTTTTTAGGTGTGTGTGTGGAGGGGGCGGG